>JABFOV010001384.1:0-25781 GCA_022817685.1 Aradophagus sp. ZL-2020
ATTTGTGGTCAACTGGGCATCTCAAATCTACTGTAACTATACCGTTTTTGTGGGACTAATTTTATTGTTGACATCAAGCGTGCAAATCTATCGATTGTCAGTTCTCATGTATCGAGGCAAAGACAGTTCCTTCCTATCAGCGTTTGTTGACGTCGTTACAAGCATCTTCCTCACAATAATAACTTTAATAGCTGCCCTTTTCATCACTTTGGGTTTCATGACATGGTGCCAGTGTATGACAAAACGATTTCCATCTTGTGAATTGGCAGCTGGAAATGACATTGATAAAGCGGATGACATCAATACCAGTGGATTTCATATAGAAATAGGCGCTGCGCAATTCGGCACCTGGTGCAGTCTATCAATATGGGTTGGACTTTCTGTATTCGCTGTTCTTAAGCTGTTGCGTTACCATCAAATGGAAAACATGAAAGTTTCAATGTACCACGAAAGAAGAAAACTAATTGAAGCCACAACAAGTAATACAAGCATAGAAACTAATTAACTGAACTATCAGTGGATCATATTTTAAAAAACAGGATGTGCATTAGGGGTTAATTAAATATTTTTCAAGAATGGAATCTTTTGTAAGAAATGTATTATAATTAATCTATGATCGATTTTATATTTACAATATTAATTATTTAATATTTAGTATCTAATTTAATAGAGTAGTTGTCAGACAGCTCATGCATTGTAAGCATAAAGAGAATACAGCTTCTTGTTGATTCATATTTTACATTTACCAGAAAGCTTAAGAATATAGTTTTAGTTTTTCCATTATAATTTTCAAAATCTATTATATACATTGTATGTTATTCTGGAAATCAATTGAAATATGTATAATACATATCAAGAAAATTAATATATTTTGATTAACAAATTTAACAATTTAAAACATGAAATTACAAATTACTTTTTTAAAATATCTTTCATGTTTCTTTCATAACTTCTAGTATGTTGTTGTCGTTCATTAAAAATATTGTATTCTCATTTAAATATTGCAATACCATTTAAATGTATTTTTATCTGACAACTATTACATTGTTATTTAAAATTGTAAATAAGATTTTGTTATACAATACTGTTATTTTATTACAACATTGATTCTATTAAGAAACTTACAATTAATTTTTTAGTTATAAACAATAAAATATATCAATATATGAAATGTAAAATTCGTATACATGTAAGCTAATTGATAGCTTATTAAATGTTTCTTTATATAAACAATTAATAAGATTCTTACTGAATACCTTGCAATCTTGATAGATTTACATTCCAACAATTTACTTAATTTAAATAATATCTACCCGAACGTCTTTATTATTACAATTATTATTATTATTATTATTATTAATATTATTTATAGCATGTTCAAAGAACAGCATGAAAATATATTGTTGAGAGTACACAATCAACTGCAAAATTTATTTGCAAGGCAGTCTTTTGGGTGCAAATAAGTTAATAAAGTATAATACATCAGTAGCAACTTGATCACATGTAGTTAAATTTCAGTTTAAGTAATTAGAGCGCCTGTTTGCACACTCCAAGAGAATTTCGACGGCTACCAGCAGGACAATCCTTTTTCGGAGTTTGAATAATTAAAAATGGCACGACGTTAACTTTTAAGCATTCAACACGAAAAGTGTTTTCATTCACATCTAACACCCCGTCAGAACCACATGGCCCATCAATATTTTGCAGTGAATAACAGGATCCTTCATATAATACACAGCCGTCAAATCCACAGGGGTTTTTCACACATTTTGCTGTGCCTTCTAGTAGAATTAAGTATTCCTTTGACTTGCAAGGTCCTCGTCGATACGCTGGATAACAGGCATCGTGCTCAGGATAATACAAGAACCGCGGCTTGCAATCACAAATTTGTTCTGCAACGTCCGTGAAATTAGAGGAATCTTCGCTTTGAAACTGATAAAGTTGCATATTTCTTGGACAAACGTCCCAAGAAGAAACCTGAAGTTTAATCTGGAAGTAATAGTTATTAAATATTATTTATTATTTCTGATGGATTATTTTTATTGAAAAAGAATTTTTGCTTTCACAAATTGATTTCGATAATAGTACATTTTATACATTTATTTCTCGCTCAATGTTTCTCAATGTTTAAAGAAGTCTTCAATCTAATATAATTGTATACTAATTGAAAAGAATATACTTTTTCTCACTATTCTCAGTACTTATTAAGTAAATTTAATTCAGTGACAATTTGATTACTGCAGACAAACGATTGTACTATCTTAAATAAACAGAAAATAATGTTTTCAATTACAACTCAGCTACGTAATGAAGTGTTTAAACTTTGCTGTTATTGCAGCAATTAAGTCAACAACATAAATTACGTTCGTTTAAATTACTCATTTGCTTTGGAAATTTACGTTTAAGAAACGAATTTACTCAAGAAGAAGGAAATACGAAAAATCTTAACTTTTACCTGTTTGCCATTTGTGAAATCGGTATAATTTTTTGCACCAGACACGTTTTGTTTATCATGTATTGGGACAGCTGAGATGAGCAATGTCAACCAGGAGCCACAGAAAACAAAAACGCTTGTCCTTTGGCAAATCATGACGACCGGCTACTAACGTTCAGTGCTACAAATTGACAATGCAAAATAATACTTTGTTTACCAGAGGAAATATCGAGACGGACTGAAATGTCACGGCGCGTTACATGCTGTGTGTGATTTCAGGAGGAAAGGCGCACTAATCAACCGATGCTGGGCAATTGTTATTTATAATTGTTGAAATCGTTAGCGCGTCGTTGAGAAAGTGGTGAAGATTTACGCAAATAAACGGCTACTTACGTTGCCGCGCGAAGACGCGCCAGCGACGTAACCCTTGCTTTTCAAGGTAAACCGCTATTTCAATGAAATAGCAGCATCAATTGTTAATCATCCATAATTGATGTACTCCTGCGTCGTCGACGCAGTGTTATCGTTGAGGCTCGTCACACGTCGAAACGTCATCCGCATTATGAAATCGATCGGAATCGTATTTCAAGACTGATCATTCTTCGAATTGGTATAGCGATCTGCGCAAAAACTTTTTTTTTACCTCGCCAATCAATTATTTATGATGCGCGTAATATAGATATATGTAAACGCGATAATTTATATCTAATTATAAAATCTAATTATAAAATAAGGCGTATTATAATACGATATCAACTTTAGCCAATGACATTGGTAGATTTCTTTGTTTCGGCCAACAATCGTAGAATCAATATTGTGCTACATCATTTTCTAAAAGTGCAATATAATGCTTTTTTAACTTGTTTTTGAGGAGTTCATTGGTATAAGTAAAAACATGGCAAGTTTAGAAGTGGCGTTTAATAAACTGATATTATTTACAGGTCATTCATACGAGCTGGTTATTTTTGATGTCTTTAGGTGTGGCATCAATTTTAACTCCATTTTTTCCAACACTTTTCAGTTTGTTTATTAATAGAATTAATCTTTGAAAAATGGAAAAACCTAACAGTAATTCGATGTATTTTCTTAAGATCACAATTAATTTATAGAAGTTAATTAAATGGGAGTGTCTATTGGCAGGTCACCCGTGTAACACGGGTTACCCCTATGACCCGTGTCGGACAACTTCGGTTTCCCCGTGCGGAACAATTTTTGTACGGGTTGTAACACTCCTTAATTAAATTTGAATTAATTCCTATTCAGCGTTTCTAATAAACTCATTAAAGTGAATATTTTCCACTGTATTGTAAATTCAATATGTATTGTAAGTACATTAATAACTTTTAAAATTATGATGTAGTTTTTATTATTCAGATCAATGGGTGCTCAAAGAATGGTTCTTTAGTTTAATAATCAGTTAATCAATAATTTATGGGATATAGTCATAAAATATCTTCACTGAAGAAACTTACTAATTTATTACAATAGAAATCGTTATTGTCAGAATCATGAAATAAGAAATGTACACAATTTCACAGAAAAATAATAAAACTGAGTAGACAATACTTTATGAATTATCATACAACTTGAAGAAACATTAAAAAGTCTGGTGTGAAAAATAAACTAAGGAATTCCAATTAAGCGTGCAGATAGATTTATGGTCTTTATAGAACAAAAATAAAAAAAAAAAAAAATAAAAATAGAAAAAAATTGAAAATTCCTAAGAGGTACATACTATTTTTAAACTATCTAAATAATATGAAAAAATTGTTATCGAAAATTGAATTAAAACGAACAGTGTGGAAAACGGATATAATGTAAAATGTAAAAGACTTATAAGAATTTTTATTAGAGTAAAATATATTGTTAATCGAATTGAAGTATCTTTTTATCAGTAAACATTAATCGTATTATATATTCATTTTATTCAGAAATGACGTTTCTGCACAATCCACGGGCGTTTCTGCGTGAGCCTGCAGGACATCTTTTAAGCGGTGCTACCATTATCGAGCGCAGGATCAATTTCGGGAAGTCGCACTTGAGTTCAAAGTTGTCGTCGTCGACTGTCAAAATGTTGTTCGACTCACACGGATCGCCGAAATTCTCCAGCTTATAACAAGTGCCGTTGTATGGAACATAGCCGTCCTTTTCACACGGGTTCGACTGACATGATGACACAAGCGCCTTCGGGTCGTAGACCAAATACTCTTGGGATAAGCAAGGACCTCTTCTATACGGCAAATAACAGCTATCTTTTGGTGGATAATAAAGATAACCGATTTTGCAGTCGCAAATAATTTTGTTGTTCTGTGAAACAAACTTGGTCATGTTGGTCTGGCATTCGGTAACCTTTGAAAGAGAAATTCGGTAAGTTAAAATAGACTGAACTATATCATAAATGAGATGTTTAATTGTCACATAAAGTATTAAATTCCATTATTATTCTATGAATATTTTAAAATATACTCAGAATACTTTGTACCATTAGAGATGAGTTCGTACAAAAATTAGAGCATGTTCCATATTGAAGAGTATAATAAGAATGTTTTTATCCAATTTTATGTTCATACGTTGATTTTATATGATTTTTAAAATTAATGTAAAACCACAAATGTATTATAATTTTCCAGAAAATGTAATCAAAATTACAGATCATTAGAATCATACGGAAATTAACGCATATTAAAACTCTGACTTTTAATGTGGGACTGTATGTACTTACTGATAAAGTATGATAATAATTATTAAAGTTAATTATGTATATATGCAAATGAAGATAACAAGATTTTAAACTTTTTGTTGAAAAATACTGCATAGAAGTCTCAATTCTAATAGCTTGTAAGCAGTTTTTCTTCAATTCTGTTTACGTAATACATTTTCAATACTTATGGGAATATGAATAGATTTAAATAGAACAAAAATTATACTTAGATCAACATAATTTTTGCTCAAAAGAGTGTTACCGAACAATATAATGCCATGATAAATATATAAATATTGAAATATTGATTCAAGTTTTAAATAACAACCAAGTGTGAAAATGTTGCTATAAATTAATTTTTATATTGAATTATTATAATTTTAAGATATCTAATCATTTTGCTTTTTGTACTAATAGATAGTTTTTAAATGAAAATTAAAGATTAAGTTGTTCTAATTTCATATTACTGTTTTTTCTTTATAAACATTATGACTTAATTATAACTTACAGGCACCAGATTTATCGGTTTCTCGAACGTTAATTCATCGCTCTTTGAATTATCGCCATCCGGAAATGAAACATCTTGTGCGCTGCAAATCTGAAGCAACAGCAATACCCCAATCGAAGGTAACATCATTTTTAACACAAACGCCTCACGATAATTACGTTCCGTATGATTAGCGATGTGCGAATAGCGAAGAACTTGTGTGTATTTGAATGTCATCAGCGTGGGAATTTAATATCTTATCAACTTTGTCACATCCACTTATATGAACCTAAGAAAAGGTCATTTAAATAAGAATACATAACGAACATGTGTGTAAATATTTAGAGATTATTTAAATTGCAGATTTCAAACAGTTCTTATGCAATGGATTTATAATTTTATCAAGACAATTGCATTATTGTATTTATATGTTATTGTTGTCAAATATTGATTTACGCTTATCCGTGATAGTAAAAATAAATTTAACATTTTATTACTTTGATACATTTTTATTTTGTTTTTTAAATGAATAACTTACAAAGATTGAGCAGAAAAGTAAAATTGTCTATCCAGAAAAAAAAGTGCTACGTTCCATGCATGTGATGCAAAAGTGACTTTATTGCTTTGGTTATAATAATTCTGTATATTATTATTAGTAGTAGAATTATTATTAAAATAATAATTTATGTATCTACTTCGAGATAACATTTCGGCATAATCCACGGGCATTTCTACGCGAGCCAGCGGGACACATTTTAAGCGGCGCGACGAATAGCACGCGGGTTTGCAACATTTTAACAATACAGTTGATTTCAAAGTTTTCATCGACGGACAAAGATTCGGGAGCCACGCACGGGAAACCAGGAATATCTAATTGATAACAATATCCGTTGTAGGGCACGTAACCATCCACTGCACAGGGGTTCCACTGACATGATGTCACTTGCGTCTTGGGGTCGTAGACTAAGTACTCATGGCAGCAACAAGGTCCTTGCCTGTATGGCAAATAACAGCTATCGTTCGGTGGATAGTAAATAAAATCAGGCTTACAGTCGCAAACAGTTTCAGAGTCGTCACTCGACGAAACATACTTGGTCATATTAGCCTTGCATTCGTCCTTTAAAAGAGAAAATACACCCATTTGATTAATCTGACCCAAATATTAAGTATGACATTAAGTACGATTTTTTAATTGAATCTGTGAGTAAATTTTTTGCAACGCCTGGGAATAGGCTTGAATAACAATACTTTCTTTGCACTTTTGCAAAAAATATCGTATGAAACCCAGACGGAAAGATGATTAGGGTCAAGTGTTTTACATTACTCGACGTTAATCATCTTTTTTCCGTACTTGTTACAATACATTATTTTAATATGATTTTATCTTGATAGTTTTAATGTAAAGTAAATGGTATACAATTTTATGATATTTATAATCACAATCAACGTCAAACAGAAAGCTCAAACGCAAAGTTAGAAATAAATTTTATTTACTAAAATTGGAATCACTTTGGAAATAATTGCTCTCTTATGATATAATGCATCTGTATGACGTTGGATCCAACGTCAGTTCGCTTAGGAAGAAGAACGGCAGACATTGTACAAAGAGTAATGAAATTATGCCTAACCAAGAGTCACAAGTATTATTTTTAACTTTACAGTTATGCGAGTGTTAGAGTGTGAACTGTATGTTTTTCTTTATTAAATTGTTTTCTTTAACGTTAAAATTTTATGTATAAGCAGTTTCAAACTGCTTGTAAAAGAAACTTTTTTTTTTAAATATTAATAAATTAAAAACAGTTTTGTAGGTCAAAATTAAAATTAAAGTTCAAATTTATTTTAGTAAGTTTAAAAAAAAAATTACTTTTCCTTGAAAAATTAAACGCTTTCAATTCAAGAATAATTAAATTTTGAATTAATTTTAAAATAACTCTGCAGACTTAAAATACATAAAATGCTGTGAATATATATCGCATAATGACATTCTGATTTTTATTGTGTCAACCTCTTTGTACTTGTTAATAAAGTATATATATGTTAATCAAATTATTATGCAAACTAAAATAACACAAGATTATAAGAAACCTATTGTGTTGTCAAACTTGTGTCATTATTTTAAGTATAACATCTGTTAACATATATTGATCATAATTAATCTTCAAGTTTATAAAAGATTCAACTCACACGTCAAGTTTATTTAAAATGAAAATGAAAAAATTAGATTTTGTGGTGAGCACAGACAAATAAAATAATTAAGTACTTTTGGTATTTTGCAATAAACATAACATAAAACAATAAGACAACAGTTTGAAATAGATGGCTTTTTAGAAAAATATAAATATATTTTCATCTTTTTTCTTTTCATTATAAAATTACTTTATTATTACAAATCCAAAAATCTAAAATTATGAATAACTTACAAAGTTCAAAACTATCTGAATGTCTTCGAGTGACGGTTCGTTAGGATTACTTTGTGAATCATCGTACTCCGGATATGATAAGTCCTGTCCATTGCAAATTTGGAGCAGCAATAATGATACAATCGAAAACAAAATCATTGTTCACCGCAAATAAGTCGCAAGCTACGTTCTGTATGATTAGCAGTGTGAGAATGTCATCAGCTTGGGAATTTCATATCTTATCAACTTTGTCACATTCACTTATAGGAACCTAAGAAAAGGTCATTTAAATATGATGAAGCCATGACCAATATCTGCATAAGTATTTGGTGATTATTTAAATTATGAATTACATATCTTTTTTTCTTGATAGGTTTATAATATTATCAGTAAATAAATTTATTGTTGATACAAATAATTAACAACACAAATACAATTATTTTTCAAATGAAAAAATAAAATTAAAATCAAATTCAATTATATGGAGTTTAATATAATTTGAAGCTAATGACAGAAGTATATTTGGTTCAAATAAAGAACAACAAAGAATATTGTTTCTTTCTTTATTTAATAAAATACAATATATATATATTAATTTTATATGAGTAAGGTTTATGTCATTGTCAAATACGTGAATATTTAATTAGCTTAAAAAGTTTGATCAATTTATTATAATTTATGATTACATTAAAATAATTGTCAAGTGAATTCAATTTTCACCTGTCACCATTATTTAATATTTCTGATATATTATACAATTTCATTCGTCAAGTAAATATAAACGAACCAAAATCGATTACTATCATCTTAGGTTTTATTCCGACATAGAACTTTAATTGATTTAATTTTTTAATTTATTTCAGTATATTTATTTATTTAATTTATTGTTATTCAGTAGATTCAAAAATCAATTTCCAAACTAACTAATTTTCATGTTTAACAACTTGTGTGTATATTATATATTGCCAACTGCCTAAATGACACTTCGACATGAGCCACGGGCGTTTCTGCGTGAACCAGCAGGACACTTTTTGAGCGGTGCAACGAATAATTGGAACACAGCGCGTTTCGGAGCGCCGCACTTGATCTCAAAATTGTCTTCGTCGATGGTTAAAATGTCGTTCTCTTGACAAGGGTATCCAAACGTTTCCAATTTGTAACAAAATCCATTTAATGGAACATAGCCATCTATGGCACAAGGGTTCCATTGACACGACGCCACTCGCGTCATTGGATCGTAGATTAAATACTCATGGCAGCAGCAAGGTCCTTGTCTGTATGGCAAATAACAGCTATCTTTTGGTGGATAATAAATGTAACCTGCGACACAGTCGCAAACCATTTCAGAGTCGTCGTCCAGTGAAGAAAACGCAGTCATGTTCTCCTGGCACTCGACCTTCTTAAGAAAAGGAA
Organism: Aradophagus sp. ZL-2020; assembly: GCA_022817685.1. NCBI lineage: Eukaryota > Metazoa > Arthropoda > Insecta > Hymenoptera > Scelionidae > Aradophagus > Aradophagus sp. ZL-2020. The sequence goes on from JABFOV010001384.1 coordinate 9,435, forward strand.
ATTTATCCCATCAGTTAGTCTGTCCTTGTTAAAAAATTTATTACAATTATATTATAAAGATGCTTTTAATAGAACTGTTTTCTACTTTGACCAAAAGTATCTCGTTTGAACGACTGTGAAGGATTAACAAAACTAATTGCTGCTTTTAATATCGTATCGAATTTGCAGTAAAACTTCCTTTATAATTTAATATTGACCTAAATATGAATATTCATCAGTGATTTTTTCTTTGCATGTTTTTATGTAAAATTCCTGTACTATAAAAATTCAAATAAATAATGATTTATTGTAAATGATATAATCTATTACGGATCAATGCAATTTATTTTAATATAAAGATCAATGAACATTTTTTGAAATTTCTGATTGAATTCGACAGAGGACAGAGTCTAAAAGTCAATTGCATTTCATTAATTTTCAGCTGCCGGCTGTCTGACTTTCACTTGAGTCAAATAAACCGTGCTAAATAATCGTCTCAAACTTAAAATAGCACTGAAGAAGGTAACATAAAACTTATTTATTTTTAATAATTATATACACGTAAAGATATAATATTCACATAATAAATAATAGGTTTCATTAGAGCCAAAATCTAAGTTAAAAATAAATTTCTTGCCATGAATCAAAATCTCTTTAGCATCAGAAATGATTACAATCTCGTAACAAAAATGAATGTATCTCACGTTGGGTCCAACGTCAGTAGACACATAAAAAAGAATGCCGAATGTTACATAAGAAATGTAAAAATGAAATGGCTTATTGAGCGTAAATGACGTCAGGTTTACGTCAGGTTTGCTATTATTTTTAACTTTACGGATATAAAAACGTGCTAACTTTTATTATGTCAATCTGTGTACTTGTGATACAATAATTATAAATATTAATTGAATCAATTATACAAACGAAGATAAGACGATACTTTGATAAACTTATTGTATCACGAAACGTCTGTAATTATAATATTATTAATCATATCATCTGAACAATAATGTTTGTTAACATATATTGACAATAATATATTAATTTGTATATTTACAAAACATTTAGTTCAATTGTCAAGTTTCACTTCAATTTGATAAAAATTTCTTCCACAGTTTCCATAACGGTCAACTTCCATTGAGTATATCTATATTTATTATGTATATATCGTCAGTTCAGAGTGCCACCTCGGTGTTTGATTGAAAAAGGTGCCATGTAGGTGCTAACGTAAATCAAGGTGGTACCTTCTTTCACTGAACAGTCGATATACATATATAAAGATTCTTTTATTTCACAAATTTAATAACTTACTGGTATCCATTGCAAAAGTACTGGCCCTTCCATCGTTGATGCATCTTGCTCCGAAATATTATGTTGTGGTATAATATCTTGTCCGACACAAATTTGAAGAAACAGAAGTGCCTCAATCAAATAGAATATCATTTTTTTTAAACGATCACGTCACAAAAGCTACGTCCCGTATGATTAGCAGTGTAAGAATAACAGTGTAAGAATGTCATCAGCGTGGGAATTTTATATCTTATCAACTTTGTTACATTCACTTATAGGAACTCAAGAAAAGGTCATCTATATATGAAGCCATAAATAACATTTTTTATAAATATTAAGTAATTGTTTAAATTGCAGCTCTCTAAAGACTTTATTTTATTTATGTATAATTTTATTGATCAATAAGTTCATAATGAATACAAATAATTGAAAATAAAAATGATAATATTAAATTTACAAATAGCCAATACAGATATCATTTTAGGGTCCGTTAATAATAAACTAATAAAAATGACTTCTTTCTCTTTATTCAACAAAATACAAAAACATAAGGAATTAGAGTATTGTTTCTATGATTATTACTTTATATTTATAAATAAATAATTTACAAAGTTTATTTATATTTGAAAACTTAATGGTGAGCAATATTCTTACAAGCATATAATATTAAATAATTTGTAAGAGTATTTGAAGTATATTGATCATTACATTCTACAAAATACTCCATGAATCTCAAAATAATATTATGGGCTTATGAAAGTGATACTTACAAAACCAGTTTTACATTCATGCATAAGTTTAAATGGAAAAATCATACATTTCAAAGTCAACATGATAAGATTGCCCAAAGAATCCATCGCTAAATTCATCATCTGAATCATAAACAGAAAATTGTTCATCAAAGTCATCAATCAAAAATTGATCCAATCCCAGTCCATCGAAAAAAGGATCATCTTCATAAATATCAAATTCATCTTCAGTATCTGAAGACCGTTCTCTATAGATGATGAAAAATTTTTGAGCCTTTTTAAAATCTAAATTCATCTCCTGCATAATGGTTATGATTTCTAATTTCTGTCTATATATACGACAAGACTGATCACTAGCTCTATGTTTTTCATGACAGTTGGCACATCTGAAATAAAATTAACATGTTCGTTTTTACCACATTTTACTTCAATGCATAACTCTATATATTTTGAATATTATAAACATATTTAAGTATTTTACATGAGTATCTTTAAATAACAAAGTAAAATCTGTGACAAGAGATTTTTCTTTATTATTTTTAACTAAATATTAATCTATGTATGTATACAAAGTTATAAATTCTTGTATTTTAAATTAATTTGATAATCAAAAATAAAATAAATGAATTTTTTTAATTTGTTTCAAAATTTCTGATAATATTATGTAATTACATGATATATGTTTTATATTTGCTGACTAACTTAAACCTCTAGTATTTATAAACTTTGGGCGCAGGTTTTTATGTTATATTTCTCTTTGATGCTTTAAAATTTGCAAAAGTAAAACTATCATTTTTAAAATTACTCTATAAATCTAAATTATATTATAAATTACCTAAAGTTTTTCGTCTTGCAAACTTTGTGCTGCTTGGAACACCTGTCACAACACTCTTCATTTTTACAAGATTTTTTATAGTGTCCATATTCTTGACACTTTGTACAACGTTTAAGTTGCACTCTGAAAAGCGTTGTTTCATACTCAGTATTATTAATTTTCAAACGTGAAGGAGCTTTTTGCCCTTTGAACACAATTTTAACCATTATTCCGTCTTTGGCATCAGCACTTTTAGAAAGATAAGGTTTGACTTCTAATACTTCAGGAATATTGGGATTTTTCATGATCTCCTCTTTGATGAATTCTATTGGATTATTGGATAAATTATGATCGATCTGGCTTATTTGTTTCACTAGAACCGTTGTAACGCATTTAAATTTTGGAATAAAGCATATCCAGCCAAGTATTCGTAAATGGCTTAGATCAAGTAACTTATTAGCTGCTGTTACATCAACACATCGAAAAGTTATTCTTCTTTTTTCTCGAAGAAATTCTATCTTTGTATTCATCTTTACAATCTTCATATATCTGTGCAAATATGTCATGATATCTTTCACATTTGTTGAATGCTTACGAAATGCTGCCAGAACAACAATGTACGGATATTCACTATCTACCTTATATTTCTTATTTATGCCTAACATCGCTTCCTCAAGAACTTTAGAAATGTACTGTTGCTGAAATGATTTTGCATATTCTTGATTGTACCAATCATTTTGAATGAGTTCACTTGTTAAATTTTGAAAAAATTCTGATGGAACGTTTTCAAAACTTGTTTCAGTGTTTTCATTTTGATCTAATTCCATATTGTCAGAATTATTATCCACTTTCATTTCACTTGTTAAATTTTGAAAACATTGTGATGGAACGTTTTCAGAACTTGTATCAGTGTTTTCATTTTGATCTAATTCCATATTGTCAGAATTATTATCCACTTCCATCTGTAAAAAATAAAGTTTACAATGATTAGAATTATGAAAAATAATTATTTTACCTTGTTACTCATAGTCAATCAGATTAATTTAAAATGAAATTAAATTGTTTTCAAACGAATTCCCGATTACATTAATCTATTAAAATTCACATTTCAAATAAATTCAAATAAAAATATTTTTCTAACAAAAAATTTCATTTATTTGAACTGTGATTTCAATCAACAATTCATACCAAAAGAACTCAATGAAAAATTTTTTTTATTACATAAATTATAAGTTTATAAATACAAATATGACATTTTTGACTGATTATTCTTGAATAGCGGTTAAACGGGAAAAAGGAATCTTCTTAGTTCTAAAATCGATTAATCAGCATTAATTTTTTCACCTTACGATTTAAAAATTTTGAAAATTAAAATTTTTGATTCAAATTTTGAAATAAATATTTCATTTTATGCATGTAACCTGTGATATCACCAATACAAAGTTTGGAGTGTTATTGTTTTGAAAAATAAATCAGTATTTATGTTTTTCCCCCTTTTGATTTACTTTGAAATGAAATGTAAGTATCACTTTAAAATACAACAATCTTAGATTATGTAAGTTTCAAAAGGAATTATACACAAAAACTAAAAAAAAAAAAAAAAAGTACACAAAAAATATATATGTTCAATCTTAATAATGTCCTGCATGTGATGACTCAAATAGTCTTTTAAAATAGATATTGTATTTTTTGACAATATAGTATTATGCTATCAAAAAATTAAGTTATTACGTTAACAAATAATATAAACAACAAGTTTATTAAAAACCCTTAGTTAGCGTATAATAAGAAACATTTTTAAATTACTTCAAAAATATATGTGATTTTAATTATTATTACCTATTTTTGTCATAAAGATACTATAACTGATTTTTAATTTTAAGACGAAATAAGTTTGTGTTATCTTATATAAATGTCATTTCACCTTTATTATAAATAACTATTGTTTCCAAAGTATGAAAAGTTGCTTCTTCAAAACGGCAGCGTTTCAATCACAATGATTATTATAACCTTCCTTTTGCTTCTTTAGTATCTGGTTGGACAACTAGCGGCATACACGACGATTTGAATAGTTTTTTTTTCCTTCATTCAAAACTAAATTGTGAATAATTATTTATTGACAATTTTGACAAAATCTTTTTTTTTTTTATTCTTTTCTCCTTTAAACAAATGAAACTTTTTTTTTCTTCTAAAACGAATGAAACTTCTATGATTTTGAATTGGAGAAATAACTTCAATTTAGTAATTTCAGTAAGACGGCGCCACATGACACTTCTTGATATAGGTTATCTCCTATCAGTTTCACGAGAAATTTGTGTTGAAATATGTTTTCTAAAGAAGGTTAGATTTTGAATGATTTCAATCAGACAAATTATTACGCGAGTGCTACAAAATGTTTTCGAGGATCTCGCAATCACCAATAATTGCGACCTTGAAAAATAGGTACAATTTTTTAAATTAATATAAACAACTAATTTTTTCTTTACTTCACAATGTATTCAAAAAGATGTAAATATTTTTAAACGCTTTTATTTTTATACTATAAATACAATAATTGGTATAAAAATGTTCTGCATAATTTTCTCATAGATCTTTTCAATTTTTTCAACGTACATATTATATGCATGTGTTTATAACTAATAGTAATATCAATATTTTTTAAATTTTGATATATTTTTTTACTTTTATCTTTTAGTGCGAAAAAAAAGCAACTTACTTTATGGCAAAGAAAAAGTTTTGCAACTAGTAGTAAACCACCAGAGGACAGTGTCACTGAAGCAAAAACCTCTGTTTTAAAAGTGCCACCGTTGTCTGAACCTTTACCTGGTTTACCAACGCCTATTTTCTCAACCGCAAAAGTAGAGAATCAGGTGACACAAATTAGTACTTTATCCAATGGCATTCGAGTAGCGTCTGAACATGGATTCGGCCAATTTTGCACTGTTGGAGGTATCACAAAAAAATTGCAAATTAACAAGAAAAAACTTATGAAAATATAACTTTTCTTTTGTATTTCAGTTTTAATTGATTCAGGATCAAGATATGAAGTGGCATATCCCAGTGGGATTTCTCATTTTTTGGAAAAATTGGCATTCAACGTAGGTTTTTAAAATGTATATGAAATTTAATTTAAGTTTGATAATTAATAAATTCAGTACCAAAATAAAATAATAAACTATGATGATTACATCTACTTTCAGTCAACAATTAGGTATGAAAACAAAGACCAAATTCTTTATCACTTGGAAAAACTTGGAGGAATATGCGATTGCAAAGGATCTCGGGATACTTTTATTTATGCAGCATCGGCACCTCGCCAAAATGTTGATGAAGTCATGCAAATTTTAGGAGATATAGTTTTGAGACCTTTAATCACAAACGATGAGGTAATTGTAAAATTACCAAACAAAGTTTGATTTAATATGTAATAATATAGTAATTAATTGCTAAATCATAGTCTTTCATTTTTATCAAATTATTATTTTAAATACCTCATGAATGATTGCTTTTTTATCCTTAAGAAAGATTATGATATCTAATTTTAAAATGAATAAATTTTAGATACATACCGCCAGACAAACCATTATCTTCGATCTGGAAAATCTTTTAGCCAGACCTGAGCAAGATGAAATACTTACAGACATGATTCACGCTGTAAGTTTTTTGAAAATAGATTATATTAATTTTGTTAACATTTTTTAATCTTAAACAATATTGCAGGCTGCATACAGGGATAACACTTTAGGTTTACCCAAAATTTGTCCTGAAGGAAATGTCCAGAAAATTGAACAGAAGATACTTTTTACTTATTTAAAAAATCATCACACACCCAAAAGAATGGTTGTCGCTGGTGTTGGCATCGATCATAACAAATTAGTAGAAAGTGTTGAAAAGTAATAATCTTTACACAATAAATAACATATATACAATTTTTGTCACAAGTATTTCATCATATTCTATCTTTTTATTTATTTATTTATTTTTTAATGCTGTAAAAACACCTTAACTATTTTATTGTTCGGCATTGAACAATATATGGCATTAATTTAAACACAATATTAATTTTTTTTTCTAACCTTTTTAGATATTTTGTTCAACAAAAACCCATTTGGGAAGAAGATAATAGTCTCGTTTTATCAGAAAGATCGTCTAATCTAGTCGACGAATCTATCGCACAATATACAGGCGGTTACATTTTGGTAAATGAGCTATTAAACTGTTTTAAATTGTTTAATTTCTCAAGCAATCAATGCTTTGATAGTTCTTTACAAACAAGATTAATCAAAGCAAAGAGTTAATATTATCGTTTGATATCTGTAAATTCAAATATAATTTTGTACTTAATGATTGATTAGCGATCATTAAATAATTTGTTGTTTTAGGATGAATGTAACGTTCCTGTATACGCGGGACCTAGTGGGCTACCTGAACTCTCACATGTGGTGATAGGTTTAGAAAGCTTCGCTTTCACACACCCAGACTTTATTCCAATATGTGTTTTAAATATGATTATGGGTGGAGGAGGCAGTTTTAGTGCAGGTGGTCCTGGCAAAGGAATGTACACGCGTCTGTACACGAATGTTCTGAATAAGTTCGTACCTTATGATTATTTAATGTCAGTGTCAGTTGTCAGAATTTTTTAATTCCTGCTGAATTAATTTTCAAGACTTCGACCACTTTATTTATTTGATAATTGAGGAAAGCAGAAACAGATTACAATAAACATTTTTTCAGATACCATTGGCTGTACAGTGCGACAGCTTGCAATCATACCTATGCAGATGCAGGATTATTTTGCATCCATGCATCAACTACACCGCCTCATGTCAGAGAAATGGTAGAAGTTATTATTCATGAAATGGTTGCAATGTCTGGAAACATTTCTGATTGTGAATTGGCAGTTAGTATTTTCTTTTATTTCAAATATTATCTTTAAACTTATTAAAAAATATTCAGTGAATAGCCTTTTATTTAGCAAAATAAATATTAAAAATTCTATAAAACCAATTGTACTTTTACAGCGAGCAAAAAAGCAGCTTCAATCAATGTTACTCATGAATCTAGAACAGAGACCCATCGTGTTTGAAGACATTGGCAGACAAGTACTCTCAACTGGTGAACGAAAGCGACCTGAATACTTCATACAAGCCATTGGTAAAAATATTTAATATAGCTTAATTTTTCTACATAACAATATTCAAAAACATCTTTCATGATAAACTAAATAAACACATTGCAATAATCGTGAGAAACATTAAATATAATGTTACATATAATAAGTGTAAAGTGTTCTTAAATTTTGATGTTTTATATTGATAATTATTCAGTTATAATTTTTTTTAACTCAATTAAATCTTTGAGTTTAATTTTTCAATATACACTAAAATTTTCATATTCAATTTATTGCTATTGTATTCGAATAAATAAGAATAGATTAGTCTTACTGGAGAAATATATAGTAAAAATCATTATCTAGACAATAGAATTAGATATTCAATATTAGACATCTAATTTAATTGAATAACTTTTTACTTCCTTTTACTTTCTAGTTATTACGAGTAACTATCTAAAACATCGAAATATTATTTATATAAACATGAAAATCTACCATTTGAGGTATTCACACACTTTCTTATAATAGATATCTTATGTTTTTTTTTCTTTTATTAGACAATGTAACCAAAGATGATATTAAAAGAGTCGCCCATCGATTACTGAAATCGCCACCTAGTGTAGCTGCCCGTGGCGAGGTAAGATCAGTACCATCACTTGCTGACATCCAGGCGGGGTTGGTGCACGCGCGAGGCAAAATGCCCGGATCGAAGAACCGATTATCGCTGTTCTATTGATAAACGTAATAGTGCAGAAACAGAAAAAAAAAATAAAAATAACGACGATGAAAACGTAGCTTCTATTTGGATCTTCAACATAATGTTTTCTTTGAGTCAATGAAATATATTTACTCTTTTATCTCGAAATTAATACTTCCGAATAAGGAACATTTTATTGTAAAGTAATATAAAGAACCGTTACATTAAGTCAATATTATTTTTTCACGTTAATGTTTGTAAAAGTAACGTTGACTTGTTGAAAATAATGAAAATAATTTTCTTTATTTTTAATTGCTATTATTCATTGTTGACTAATGTACTTCAACAAAACTAGTTGCTTATCGAAGTTCATTTTACAAATATTCTATCTAAATCTAATGTAAATATATTTGTGTGCGTGAAAGATAAATAAATTAACAAGATGATTTTTTACTTCAACTTTGTATATTTGTACACACATATACATTTACATTCATAACACATCATCGCGGAATTATAAAAAATTGGATAGTCCATGGCATTTGGGCAGGTTGATTCTCAAAATTCATTCAGTAGAAAAACGAGTCTTTGGGTTTTCAAAACTGTACAGTTTTTTGCAATATTTTATCATAATGTACAACGTTGTTTTAAATTTCATTTGTAATCAAATGCAATAATATTTAATTTACTTTGGTGTTAAATAAAATCACAGTCATTGATCGTTTGTCATTTGATCAATGTATCTTATTTTATCGTAGTTGCTCCAGCTAATGTATTCAAAGTTTTATGAAATATACAATTTTCTACAGGGTTAACAAACTTTGCTATTTGCTTATATTCATACATCACATATACAAATTACGCAATAAAATTATAAGAAACATTACACTTTCTACGGCAGTTTAATGTATATATATTCTGTTTTCAACACTCCTACGAAATATTACACTGATTCAGTGACAATAGATTCAATATTTTCCCCACAGATAATTTTTTGTACAACCAAAAATGGTGCAAGTAGAAAAATCTGACCAAGCGATAAATGACTGTGGAATGAAAATCGTGTGTCTGAAATTGATATCACCACTTTATGTAACTTTTATACTCATCCATAATGCTAATCCGCTTGATTGTTTCATAGCCAACTATAATTGAAAAGCTCGAAAACGCGGACTGAACAAGACGCGCGGATAAACCTTTTGTAAACATGTGTAAACGTTCTTCTGCCCAGAGCAATTTGAATACCAGGTACATACTGTCGAGGCTTTGCACCTGGAGTCGAGCGCGAACAACGTCGAGGGGATTTGTGATAATTGTTGTAGTAAAACCACCAAAAGTTCCTGCCACAGCTTGGATAAAAAGATGCGACACCCACGAAGGTAATATCCTTATTAACTCGTCTGAAAAATAATATCAAATTACTTTTCATCAATATAATTTTTTTTATTAATAATTTATTAACTTATTACACTTATTCTCAATATTTTTCTACATTTCCTATTACTAAGAATTCAAATTAAAACGAATTTTGTTGTCCACTTTCACTTATTTGATTCGAAATTGATCAAAACTAGAATTAATTATCAATTGATAATTTGTTTTTTTAACTTTGTTTTTATAAATATTACATACTGATACTCCAGTGGGAAAAAGAACATTTAAAACATTTGTTGAAAACTAGGACATTACAAAACATGATATGTATTTTATATGAGAAAATTATTTTATATGAGAAATTACAAAATGTCCTAGTCTTCGACAATTTTAGAGAATGTTCAATTCTTCTACTGGGGTATCAATATGTAATAAATTTTTTTCGTATATTTAATTATACCTTGATAAGTCATGTATAATCCCCACCAAAGTGCACTGTTTGGAACATAGGCACATAACGATGCAACATATCCTCGATAAAATCCTTGAAAACCATCTCTTTGGTAAATTAATTTTACAATTTCTAACGATATTTGCGTGCGAGATTTGCCCGGCTCTAACGCTATTCCTAAGGGATTCATTCCCATCTGCAAAAATAATAATGTAGCAAATACTCAAGTTGAAGTATTTCCTCACTTATATTTATTGACTAATAGAAATATTTTACTTTTTAATTAACAAATTGAGTTGGTTTAATACCAATACAGTGATCAATTTACATCAAAATTAATGAATTTAGTATAATAAACTATTAATAAAATTTTCTTTATTACATAAATAATGATCTTTTAATATTAAAAGAAAGTTTTATTTTTATTGTAAAAATAAAACAAATAAAAACATATTACCATTTTGTGCCTTTTGTCAACAGTCAATTTTCCATGTTTGAAATTAATTCCCAGTATCATGAGGTGCTGACTTAAAACATCAAACGGTACAACTATAGTTTGTCCAACGGCGCTCGCAGCAGCTCCACCTATCAAGGCTTTCACTCGGGAGTCAAGTTGTGCTGTCAGAGGATCTTGTCCAAGCACATGTCGAACTCCTTCATAGGTTGATACGTAAAATATACTAGATACTATTTGAATCGAAGATACCCAGAAACCTCGATAAAGGCCTGGTAGTCCTTCTAATTTGTATATCTTTTTGTAAGCATCTATCATCCCTAAAACGTACCATAATTACCTTTTTTTTTACACATTAAAGTTTATTTATTAATTTAGTAATCTTCATTCGATATACAATTAAAATTCGGTTATTATATATTCTAACTATTAGCGTCTTTAGTTGTTAAGCTAATTTTGTATTGAAAAAAAAAAAAAATATATATATATTTTTGTGAGGGTATTCTTTTTACTATAAAATACTCTTATCATTTAATTACAAAATATTTGTGAAAGAAATAACAATTAAATATCAATTAAATTTGAATTCAAAGTTTAATTGTGTTTTCTTTGTCACTAATAAATGTAATGTTGATATTCAGAAAGAGATAAAGCATTTATATAGTGTATGTACTTGTAAAAATACCTGTATACATATGATTTTTTCGTTGAATTTGTAGACGCGTTTTGATGACAGTAAGAGGATAAAGGCAACAGCGAACTGTAAATGAAGATAGCATGCTGAGGGGGAAGAATTTTGTTTTGTCCATCATGTCCCACTCGATGGTGCGTATGAAAGGTGGTGCCTCTACCGCAGACATGATTTGGCTGATTTATACTTGGTGCTACTGATTTGTGCAACATTCGATTCAAACTAATCATTTGTGCTCTGGACATCTCACTTGTTCTTCTTGAACATTACAGACTCGAATCATCTGCAATCAATTTAATATACAGAAACTGTACATGACACTTTTTTTCGGATTGTGATAAATTTAAATATTACACGCTATACAATTAAAAGAAAAAAAAATTTAAGAAATTTGATTTTACTGTGCAGTAATATAATTAAACAAAAACCACTGAGAAATATAAAAAATGTAATGCCCGTTTTAAATTAAATGTGATAAACGTTAATGAAACTACTATGCAGGACATTGTAAAGATAAATTCTTTCAATATCAGGCAGCGCACTATCAACGTTGTTGTTAAATAAGTAAACAAAACGTAAAAAGTTATATAATAAAACAAACTCATTTCCATAAAAATAGTGTCAGCATTTTTACACGCTCTCTTTTGAAAATCAAGTTAGCTTTGAAATTGAAGAAAAAAGATTAATTTTACCTAAAACTCGTTATCCACAAATCGTGTGAATGTCTCGATTGTAAATTTAATGTTTTATAGACATAAACAAACGTCAATCGCACTGCATAGTTTTACAGAATCAATGTCGAGGTTATTAATTTGCAATGACGTTACTTGATTATTGTGATCCAGAGGGAAATTCGGTTATTGACTTATTGCTTATATTCGTGATCAAAAACGACGTTTCGTGATTTCTTTCAGAGATGCATTTCTTGAACAATTGTCACATGAATTCCGGAGCACTTCGCCCTGGAAAATATTGGAATAGGTTTCATCAAGTGGCGACATCTGGTACTCTTTTGCGTTTGTGGGACTTGCTACCAACACTGAAACAGTTTTGTAGTGGTTAGTATTGGCACCCAATGCTGGAGGAGTCATGAATCAAGACTAGATCAGCAGTTTTTTTTCCCGGTGCAGACAAATACATTATCTGATTAGTTACACAGTTTCTTTTATTTAAACGGATTTTACCGTAAGGGTACAGAACTGGCGTACAAGCTCTCATAGCCAGTAAAGATAACAACAATAACAAATTATTGACAAGTTAAGGCGAAAATAAGGTTAAAATGAAAATCTTCAAATTTTAAGTTATCTTGCAAATTTGCAAATCATTCTATTTCACTATTTATATTTCTTAATTTGTAGTGTTGATGTTTTTGATCTTTGTTATTGATATAACTAAATAACCATTAAGAAATTTCATTTTGCATAATTAATAATCTAGTTAGATAAACAACATTGTTCTATATAATGAAATATTAACGAGTTATAGTTATGATGATAATTTTTAATTTTTATACTGTTCAAGCATTTGAATTCTTCACAAAACAAAAAATGGAGCCCACGCCTCATTATATGGCTTATCAAGGAAAAGTTACTGAACTGAAAGAGTTGATAAAAGAAAATCCAAAATTGATAATGAAAAAGGATAATGTGGGTATTTATGCAATGTTTTTATTGACTTCTTTAGGTGTTTCAATATCAATAAATAAATATATTCTATTTCTTTTGTTATTAATAAACAATATATTATTGTAGTGCGAAAGACTGTTGATTCATTGGGCAGCGTTGGGTGGACATCTAGATTTAGTAGATTTTTTACTTGATCAAAAAGTGCCTGTCAATGCGAAAGATGATGCAAGTATTATTTATGTAAAATAATGTTTAAATTATTGAAAATTTGTACTATCGTTTAACTGTAAAAAGTAAATTAATAACTGTAAAAAGTAAATCACTGAATTAAATCACTGAAGTTTCAATCAATCACTGATTACAATATACTTATTGCAGAACTGCATGACACCTTTGATATTAGCAGCGTCAGCAGGACGCAATTCAGTGGTGGAACTTTTGTTGCAACGTGGTGCTGACCCCAATATGCAAACAATCGACCGTCATTCAGCGCTGCAATATGCCGCTTCAAAGGGTTGGCAAACGATTGTCGAAGATTTAATTGATAAAGGTGCCAATGTGAATATTCAAAATAATTTAGGGGCAACTCCACTTCATAGGGCAGCATCAAGAGGCCATGCTAAAATCGTTAAAATTTTAATAGAAAACAAAGCTAATCCAAGTAATAACTAATTATTAGACATATAATTATATTAAGACATAAATATCATAAATAAATTTAAATAATAAAAATGTTTGTAAAATAACAATGATTATCAAGCAAATGTTATGTTACTTAACTTGAGAGAACTTGCCTTTGGCTCGTTCTGCAACCTGACATTTGTTTTCATTACTTTTCCTCACTAGTTAGGTAATATACTATTAACGATTTAGTAAATCTAATTACAAAGATAATGAACAATGATTAATATTACAGATATACAAGATAGTGACGGAAATACACCATTGCATTTAGCTTGTGAGAATCAAGAAAAAGAAGTAGCTTTATTTCTTTTGGACAATGGCGCTGATCCGAGTATTCAGAACAAAGAAAAAAAGGTGGCCCAAGATCTAGCCGAGTTCAAGTTGATTCAAAAAGCGAAAGAACAAACTTAAGATCAATTATTTATTCCTTTCGCTTAGCAGAAAAGTATATGATTGTAATGATACATGCATAATTTTTCACATACATTGTAAAAAGCAAAGAAATAAGAAACTTAATAACTCCAAACTAATTTTGAAAACAAATTAATTGTTTCTGTTTTTATATCATATAAGTACAAAAGGATGGAAAGACATGAATAAAGAAATAATACACCTAATGCAGTTTAAACATTTTTATTACATTTTCTTTTGTATGTTCAATATGCAGTCGATGCCTGCGTTTGATCTTCTTATAAAATGTATCAAAATTTCTGATTTCATTTTCTCTTGTCTTTTACAACATCACTGATCAATGTACTTGATTCTTGAGATCTCATTTTAATAGTACAAGCAACGCTATTTTAAATATAATTATAAATGGCAATTTATCCAAAGAAAGTGTTATATTGTTTGCGAAGAACAAAATTAAAAAAAAAAAAAAAATAATAATAATAATAATAAAAACGAAGAGCTAGTGAAGCGATAAGCGAAAAAGGAAACATGCAACAAAGAATCAAGTACACGAAGTTCGCGCGTATATACATTGATTGATGCGTTGAAGTCATCGCGACTTAAAAGATCGTTTTTTTTCGTTTTAAATTAAGTGATCCGCATAAGCAACGAAAAAAGAAAGAAAAAAATAAATTTGATTGAATTTTCTTTCGGTCGGACGACGCGCGATTTTATCATCTTTTTATTTGCTTGCTTATTTTGTAATTCGCTTCTTAAAACATTTAGCTTTTCGATTTGTAGTCACTTAAAAGCTGGAAGCGATTTGATTTTGGTCCGTTTTATTAACAAAAGTCGAACGTATTCATTCAACACTTCGTGCAGAAAAAAAGTTGTATTAAAAATTACCATAACTAATAGGAATCTGATGGTAACCTGTAACTGTATATAAAAATATCACTATGACATTATAAATCTTTTAGATGATACAGGAAAATTTTCTGTGTTATAAATAATACCACTATAATCGCGACAAGATTTGCCATACTGGTATATAAAAATCACTATACAATTCGTGAAAGGATATTATAATGGTATAGAAATATTTTATACACTAAATACAAGATTTCTGATTTGTTATGACAATTTTTATATTTTTCTACATGTCGATTTATTTAAATTTAAACAAGAAACACTGCGTAAAAGTTTGACCAACGATTCGATAATAAATTTCAGTAATTTTCAAGCAATGAGCCAAAAAGTTAATTACGTTGTACTTAAAATATTATTATTATTATTATTATTATTATTATTATTATTATTATTATTATTATAATTACTGATACGTAGATTATCGAATGTTCGATCGTTTCTGCAGTCTTTTAAACAATCAACGAATACAATTAACAAGAAATTCTTTTTCTTTTAATCTAAAATGATTAATTATTAATTAAACTGATTCATCCAATTCACATTGAATAAAATTCTCTTTTTTTCTCCATCTTTTTTCGTTTTTACAATTTTTTCTTTCATGTTAAAGTATGGTCAATCATATATTTAGTATAGAAGAGTATATAAATTTATCCAGTTTTCAGAATTGAAAAAAAAAACATAATATTATTTGATTTATTTTTGCTCCTTTATGATATTTCATTCATTGTTGGAAAATTGTGTATGGTAGAACTAAAGCTTTGTGAAATGATTGTTTTGATTAATTGCTTATTTCTCAATTTTGATATGATTTACATTGCTAAATTTCTTGTTTTGTTCATTTTTTTTTTTTTTTTTTTTTTTTTTTTTTTTTTGTCTTTAGATAATGATATAAATATAAAAAAAGTGGAGACATATCCATAAAATTTAATTAATTTTATATTATGACTCCTATAAGCATTTGTTTTTTTGGTTAGGGTTATTAATTTTTACAAAATAAAAAGATCAAATAAAAAGTTAGTTTTAGTATAAAAAAAAAATATTTTTTTTTTAATTTTTTTTGTTTTTAAATTATAATGTTCATTATAGTATACTTTTTTTTTATAAAA
>JABFOV010001385.1:0-25775 GCA_022817685.1 Aradophagus sp. ZL-2020
GCGCACAACAGTATTACTATTATCTCGGTTATGTTGGAGTTAGTTTTACCATACATACCGCCAGAGGCGTAACTAGGGCGATGCTAGAAGGTTCCCCTGCGCAGGGCATGATAATCAGAGGGGTAAAGGCGTATCACTCTTCCTACGTAATAATCATTTTCTGAAATCCACATGCCTCAGTGGCGAACGCTGCTTTCGTCTTCCATTGTTATCGTATTATTAAGCGTAAAAAAAAGTACAGGCGCGTTCCATTTTTTCCTTATTTTCCTGATTCTCGAATACTATTTTGATATATCGCGTTTTTCCAATAAATATTTATCGCCATTTCTATGGAATGTTACTTTTTGAATTTAGAAAACAAATCAATAAAACGAATTTTGAAAATGGAAAGGTACAATCGCGATGAAATCATATTCCTAGTAGAAGTTGAAATGGCAGTGGCAGGGTATTCATATGGCTCTGACGTGGAACAGTTTACTGATCAGGGTCATATTGATACCGTGCGTTACAACCGTATCAGAGCCATATCAATTTCTGGTATTTATACTAGGATTTGTCGAAAAAAACAAAGGAAAAAGGAAACGCGAAATCGTGAAATATTACACGAGGATTACGAAAAAAAAAAAAATTGACTTCGTTATAAAAAAAGAAGATAACGCAAAGGAACAGGTGCAAAAAGCCACGACAGACAAAAATCAATATTATTTCGAAGTCGCCGAGCTAACGATCGCTGCGTATCCGGATAAAACCGCGGGCAATTAAAACAGAGCGTGTTTTTCCGGACAGGAGGGAATCGAATTTCATTATTATTGGAGAAATTCAGCGACTAATTGCGCTTTTCTCCACGCGAACGTGGATATCGATGGGAAGCAATCGCGCCAACTTTTCGTCCAAAGCTTTTATCTTTATGGGGCTATTGTAATACCCTCCGAGATATATACTTTGAAATATTTAAGAAACGCTGAAGAAGATTACCGTTTAATCGCCGATACCCTTCGATGTGGAACGCTCGCCGGCTGGCTCGCATTTCCGAATTCGTTCTTCGCGAAATTAAGTTAATCATGCGTTAACGTCGTTTCGCGAAATGCAATTTTTTTCTTTGTTACCGGACCGCCGTGATTTTGACGGGCGAGAGCGATCACTTAGCGACGAGACGTCGAGCGCGTACGAAAATTGATGGCAAAAGCGTAATTAATTTTTGCTCTGGCGCAAAGCAGACGTTAAATCAATTACATTGTTCAAATCTGAGTGATAGTGTTTTTAAATAAATGTATTATAAACTTCTTTTTTCCGTGCGGAGTTCATTCAATTTGTTTCAGAGTTTTCAATAAATGCAACATATGAGTTTGTAATTGTTTCTGGTTTTTTTTATAATTGTTCCTTTATGAAGAAAATCGATTTTGACTGTTGATAATCTGATGATTGAAAGTATTAAATGGAAATTATAAATGAAAATATTTTAGTACGTTGTACATATTTTTCATACAAAAAAGTTACTATTCCTTTTCTTTATCTTGGACGAAATAATTAAAACGACTTGTGTATGCGTACCTTGAAAAGAACAAACACACTTATCTAAATCAGAAGCGATCATAACTCGATTTAAAAAATGAATAGAGAAATAGATTATAAAGTAGCGAAAGGAAATCGATATTGGTAATTAATATCCAATATCAAATATTCCTGCATAGCTGAAATAGGAAAATATCTAAAAATGAAAAATATCGGGCGAGTAAAATATCTAACTTGATTGTACAAAAATAAAGTATGATTGCGTGTACGATCAAACGGAAGCGAGTTTGCAATTATTAGTAAAAGCATTGATTGCACCGACAATTGCGAACGAAAGCAAATTTTACATCAATCTAATAAATTTAATGAAAAATGTTTATGTAAATATTAGGAAATTCATCAAATATCATATATAATGGAAAATATGACACAACAATAAATATTGAAGGTGTAATATAATTTTTTTGTGCGATCGTGGACAGAATACATGAAAAATTAGAAATTTGTTAAATCCTATTTACACTGAGAAATTTTTTAAAATTGCTTGCAGATTTAGTTTAAAAAATTTAGTGAAATAAATGAAATAATTTTTATGAAGTGATATTTTACATGGAAACGTTTCCTTTTATTTTACAGCTTTCTACAAACATTTGTCATTTCTTTTTTTAGAAATCATTTTTCAGTAAGCTTTCTCTTTAAAACGCAAACAATAGGAAAAGCTGCAGCTTAAGTAAAGTGACTACTAATATTGAATATGAAACGCGAATGTCTGCAAAACGTGTTCAACGCTGGTACTGTATGGTGAAAGCAGACCAACGTATAAAAAGATAAGTTTATCAATACGTTACAGTTTTTCAAAATGTTTCTTTATAATACATATATTTCTAGTCGTCAAATACTTGTCACTTAATTTTGTTGACTCGGACAAAGTGACATTATAATACGTCTAAAAGTTCAGGTATAGGTATAATTATTTAATCCGCTTCGTTTGTTATTGTAATGAGCCTGCTTAATAATCTGCTTAGTGCAAACGTGAAAGGGGAGATTTATTTTCGCAGATACTTGGCGAAAATAAGTTTGTATAAATGCACTATTTTCATATCGCGTAAAAAGTTTTTTGTTTTCTATTCGAAAATAAGGTTCGAATTCATATTGCAATTAATACACTCAAATTTTGATTGAAAATTTTCATTTATCCATTTCGTGAAAAAAAAGTTGTTTTAAAGTATCCATAAACAATTTTATTATGTTATATCGTAAAATTGATTTTGAAATTTATAAAAATAATTAAAGTTTTTAACTTTCCTACGTGACGGAATCTCATATGTAAGTTTCATGCAACTTATTTTTAATGATAGTTAACAATTTTTATTATTATATTTTTTATTGCATTTTGTAAATTATATTTTTGGAGGTTATTTTCCATAGTTGTTTTTTTCGAGGTAACGTCCAATTCTTTCATGTATTATATTATTGTTCATCTTTTAAAGAATTTTTTTTTTTTCGCTATTGTGATCTCATTCACCATAACCTCCCTCACATTCGCGACCGTCACGCCAGAAAGAATCATGTAACTGCGTCACCGAACTAAAAGTACGCACGAAATACTGATACTTTCTTAATGAAATATCGGAGTTGATATGACCTTATTTCGAAGATTAACAAAAATTACCTTACCTTAACCAGTGTCACTATTATATAAATTTTTTTTTATTCAAAGATATCAATATTGTTGATATTTTTTTACTATTTTTATAATATAATTCGAGCAATTATATCCCAACCAAACAAATGGTCAGATCTGTGAAAAATTTGTAGATTTGCTTTTTTTTACAACTAAAAAATTATGAAGAATATCTCTACTGAGAAAGAAAATGAAGATACAATCAAATTAAACATTATTTTAAATAATACTTAATAAAGTTTACTAAAAGTATGATAATTTTTTTTAGCAGAAGGTCAGTTTTTCCATATTTGAAAATGTAATTAAAAATAACACATTAATAAGTTCCATCTTCGTTTACTCTTACAGTGTGATAACTTCAAACTGATGCTAAAGCATTTTCAGTAAAACATTTTTCCACGCGTTAAAATGCACATTTTCTGAACAATCATCAAAACCGTTCGTCGATTTGAAAATATCTCAAAACCACATCAGCGGCTACCAAACAGTTATTCCAATAAACGAAAGCTGTTAAAAACTCTTCATTCAAATGCACGGACCGCGTGGATTACACTGCGCATTTGTATCATATACATTATATCGATACACTTGATTTATTTAGGATAGGGTCCATTCGTAAATTACATCATGCCGTAGGAGGTAGTGGGTAGATTTTGCGACGTATTGTTACGCATAGTTCTGTGGGGGTAAGTAAAGGAAATTGAATTTCATATTCCAGTAGATTACAACAACCGACAATAACAATGGCTAAAACAATTTTCAGGCGGTGAGGAAAGAATAAAGGGACGTGCACTAATCCAATAATTGATATAGGATGTACACAAAACCATTAATTAAAACAAAAATACCGTAGGAAAATAATGCATTACACTAGAAAAAAGTGTGCAAAGCTACACTATATTTACTGTAAAATTAAAAGTAAATTGAAAAAACTCATTTATCAGTGAATTTTAATTTCGCAAAAAATATAATTTAATTTTACATTCTTTTTTATAATTTTACTTCCGATAGTAAAATAATAGATATAATAATGAATGAGAATAAAAATGAATTAAAATTTACAAAAATATTCCAGTATGAATAAAGTTGTTGAAATTGACACAACCTTGTACACGTAAAAAGTTATTACAAAAATATAATTATATATAGTTCACCTACAATTGGTGCGATATTTGTAACTTTTTTATTCATAAATGTATTTAGAGATGAAAAGAGGCCAAGATAAAAATGGTTTGAAGGTTACGCAGTATTGTAAAAGTAGGACATACTTGAAAAAATATCTAATATTTGCTTAGTAAAATTTTAATATACAGATCCCATGTAAAAAATGTGCAAAATTTTGCTGTTAAGTTATGTAACATTATTTTAAAATTTTTTGGACATATTCTACTTGTACAACATATGTATGTAATGCATTTTCACTGTAAATAAAAATATTTTGAAAAAAAAAAACATATATATCAATAATAAAACATTTTCAAGCACTTTATTTTTTCAAGTGTAGATTTTTTGTAAAATGATACGGAACACCCATATGTTTTACTATAAAACATGTGCACATGAAACGCTTCAAAGTATTGTTAATCTTGAAATGTATGAAAAATGTTGAAGTGTTTCTTTTCAAAACACTTGATTTTTGCAGTGCTTTTCCGAGCAAGATCTTCTTAATGCTCATTAAAAATTCACGAGAACTTTTAACTAGTTTTCTCTCTGTTTTCAACGGCGAAGTCGCTCATTGCAAAAAAGGCGTTTTATTTGTAGACGCTTTTAAAGCATTAAAAAATATTTCCCAACTTAAAAGGACAGGTTAAAATTTAAAACACTTCTAAACCTTTTGAATGCATCTGCAAAAACGTTTTTTTTAAAAAAAAACTTGTTTTTGCACTGTTGTCTCCGAGTAATACAAAAAATTCGGAAACAAAGGGTGGATGGCGTATTCTGTGCGAGTAAAGTTCCAAACTTTTTTTCATCAGCGAATTCACACTTGAAAAAAATGTTGCGAGATGAAATTTCCTTTACCACTTTTTCGCGCGATTCCGCAAAAAATATATAAAAGCGTGAAATAAAGTAAAATACACTTATAAAGAAAACCTAAATCTACATTTTAAAACATTCATCGTGAGTACTAAAAATTCATAAAAAAAAAAAAGGAAAATCAACAAAACAGTCCTGAAAACACATCACACATCACATTCTAGGTGATCTTTTTTTTACTTTCCTCAACGCGCGATTTTCCAAAACTCGAGCCTCTTTAAAAGATCGACGTGCGAAGATTCGTAACTGAACGGGGGGGAGGAAAGGGGGCTGGAAAAAGCGGAAGGTCGGGAAAGACGACATAATTAAAATCCACCCTGTAGAGTTGATGTTGAAAAGCGATAGGAAAATCTCGGCGTGCCGTTGCAGGGCGACCGCGGCGATGGGGGTCTGCGCGCGAAAGTGGAGAGCGGATCGATCGGCGCGCTCGCACGGTGGGTGGATTCGAGTATTTGGGTAAAAGTGACGTGGAGCGAGCGGCGCTCGTGCGCAGGAGCGGCGCGGCCACCTCGATCGATCCCGGTTCCGAACCCAGCTGCGCCAGAGGCGCGCCGAGATGCCGGTTCACGGCGTGCCGGCGGTGCAGGGCGGCTAACTAGGTATGTCGAGCACGTGCGCGCGTGTATGCACCCACCGGGGCCGAATTTCGGCACGTCGCGCGCAATATTGCGTCAAGCCGAGCTGACACCCCAACACCGCTTTATTACGACGGCTGCTTAAATTAAGTCGATCGCCGCGATTTGGCCCAATTCTTTTTTTCTTTCTTTTTTTTTTTTTCGATCTGGGTGAAGGTTGCGACTTTCGGCGCAATCCGACAATAGAGTCGTCGGGGGGCCGGAGGGGGGCCGCTGTAATCGATTCTGTTATTCCTGTCGCGCTCGTCAGGTGCGAGCCGGCGCCGCTGTCCCGGGGCCGGTAATCGAATTTTCGGCGCCACCGTTTTTACGCTGACAGCGAATAAGCCGCGATCGAGATGACTTTTGTTGCGAATTAGGGGCCACTTGTTTGGGAGGGGGGTATCGCCGGGCAGAAGTCGCCGATTTGTTTCGTCCTTTTTTTCATTCTTTTTATTTTTATCCGACAAAAATAATTGCCGGCCATTCGTTTGCCGGTTGATGATGCTCGAAAATTGATGCCTTTCCTTAGTTCGGGAAAATCGCCGTTCTTCTTTTTCCTTCTTCAAGCCCGGGCTATATATAAAAACGTTTCGAGTCGGCTACCCGAGCGTCGTCTCTCTTGCGCTCATCCCACGACTCGACTTGTCTCGCTCGCTCCGCCGCTCGCACTCTATCATAACATCATTTTTTATCTCGATTTTCACTCTCACTTTTCGATGTCACTTCGGCTTATTTTTCTCGCTCGTTACCCCGGCTGCGGGGCGCATACCAATAATCGGGCGCATCTTTTATTAACGCATAAATTTCAACGGCCGGACGTATCGGCGTTTTGTTTTATCGAGCGCGCCTTTCGTCAAATTCACACGCGCGTAAATAAATCCGCCAAGCGATACGTACTCGTTTGGAGCGCGTGTCTAATAACGCGTGGTGTTCGATAACGCACGACCAGAGGCGCGCCCGGCAAAATACGCGCATTGATAAAATATGTCTCTGATCATTTGTATAAGTCTCTCGGGGATCGGCGCGCTCTTATCTCATGTTTTTTCATGGCCTTGTCGTTAGATTTGATAAGTACATATAAGAATTTGCGACGGCGAGTGTCTGCGAGAATATAAGGCGCGCATAAAAAATGGACTACGCCCCATGAAACATTCAGCCCGACTTGAAACCCGAAGACAAGAACATTGTCAAAGGACGTTTTACAATGCTAACATGATTATACTTTGAAATTGTTTTTATGCTTTTCCCATAGCTTAGAATTAATTCAATTAGGATATATTACGCGCGGAATGAATTTACGTTCAATTATGTATGCACAGACATCAGAAGGAATAAAGTATTCGACGCGTATACGGGCCCGAGATAGTAATTTATTTATACGCCTTCCTTTCGCCGTGGTAAAAGCAAAATATTATTGCATGGAGGAATAGGGGGCGGGAGGGGGAGAGAAAAAGTGATATATTTAGTACAAAGTTGGAGATTGAAAATCTTGGTTTTGGGGTAACGCAATTTCATTTCTATACTTTATCGGCGTATTTATCATTTTCCTTCGCTTCTTTATCGGAAGGAAAGACACGGGCGGTTTTTTCATTCCGCGAAATCTACGGTGGAACAAGTTTTGCGAAACTTTTGAGCGGAGCTTCGAAAACAAAACTGTTTTGTTTCGGACGGTATTTTTGGGGTGGAAAATGTGGAAAAATATCTGTTTTCACTTCGACTGCTAAGTTTGTTTTTAACGTAGAAATCATTGTTGGTTAAATGACGTTGACGTGCTAAAATTATGATGTTGGATATAAAAATATCACGATCATCGCACGCCCGTACCGAAATCATTATTGCGTACTTCAGTTTGCGTTCTGTTCAAATGGTATAAATTGAAAATGACAAGTAGTTTGATTACAAAGTAAACGTTTTATTACAGTCTGATGATAGAAAGTTGGATATGATTCATACCGTTCGTGATAGAAACGTATGATGAAATATTTTTATTAATAACTTGGTACATTAAACTTTGAAAGTTTCGTTAATTAAACATATAATTTTGGAAATAATGTATGAAGAAGGAATAAAAGTAAACTTTGCGACAGAGATCCTGGAATAATAAAAATTGAAATGTTTTCACTCATTAATACTCATAAAAGTAAAATGTTTTCTCAGACTGAATCGTTTTAAGAGAATACTAAAAACGGCGGTTTATTAATTTTTTACGTTCCTTTTGCACTTCAAACGGTCACATTTTTAAGGAAAAATAAAAAATTGTTTATTAAACGTTTATATTATTTATTTTATAAAACGTCTACAGTCTCAATTTAAGAGATATACAAAATTTTGCTTGACAATTTTATGCAGTATAGTCCATTATGCACCAAAGCAAAGAAATACGATTTTATTCCCGTGGGACAGAAATAATATTTTAAGGATGCTCACTCTCGGAGGGAAAAGAGAAAAAATATAAGAAGTGAAACACAAAGAAAGTTTCTTTTTTGTTTAAGTATACAGTTTTAATAATTCTTTTCATTTTAAATTCAAGATTTTTTGTAACATAGGATTATTAACGAAAAAAAAAAATGTATAAATAAATAACTATATAAACATCATTCACAATTTTAAAAAGATATTCTGAATCAAACATAAAGTTTAGATTCAACATTTAACGAGAATCTCATAATTTCTAGAAAATTATATTGTAACTGGTGATACGCAGTCAGTATTCAATCAATAATTATAAAATCATATTTGTTTCAATACACTGCTGTCACAAAGTGGTCTACATGTTCGCTGAACCGAATCATTTTTCCTACGAATATTTATACATAATTATATTCATATATACTACAAATTTTATTTATATTTATAACATAAACTTTATTTTTACCACGGCAATTAAATTATTAATGGAACAGAACTTGTCTCTAAACATTTCCCCATGAATTAAAAAATTTTATGATACCTCATTCAACGGCCGCATATATTTAATATTAAATGCGATTGAAAAGTATTCACTAACACTTCCGGTAATTTGCTCGAATTCTCTCCAGACTTTCTGAATATGCTTTCAAGATACATTCAACTTTGGATTTAAATGTGCAATCTTGCTCAATCCATTTGCGTTACTCCACCGAGCGTCTTTCAAGAACGATTATTCATTTCAACAATATTTTTCAATTACACAATAGCAGTCGATAGAACAAAGCGCCCCTCGAGTCGTATTAAGATTTCAAACGCGAATCCACTTTTCTATGTACGCCGCTTATGAAAAAATAAGCATTTAACGTGAGCGGATTCGATGAAGGGAATCACAACCTTGCGCGTAAAAACAAATAACTACTTGAACGCAGTAATGATTCGCTCGGCGAGTTAATTATAAAATATAACAAGATAAATGGAACGAACTGGATCAAAGGAGCGCGCGCCAATGAAAAGACCTGGTGATAATAAAAGCGCAACGGAAAAAGTATGACGACAGTCGGACAATTTTCCTAGAGTTAACGTCCCGTTTGATAAATGATGTATCGCTACGTCTGGACTATTTTTACCTCTAGAAAAATTTAATTGCACATCTAATCCACGCTCGAGCTACATAGCGCAAGTTCCCCAACGCAACTTCGAACGTAAATCTATATTTTATTTGGTCAAACTGTAGAGCCACGATGTTACTCCCTCGGACTCCCTATTTCCTTTTCTTCAATTTTTTTTTCTTTTTCTCCAAGTAGTTTGATATACATATTTCAAGCTGAGCATTCACATTGTTACTTGGACTGTCTAACGTGCTTTGCGCGGAAATTGCAGTGTAGCGAGCAGATCATGGCGTTATCAATTTTAATGCCAGTTCAAAAGAAGTCCAATCACGGTACAAATGGAAAATTTATCTAACAAGCACGCAAAAAGTAGTTCGACGAAACATAAACTTCGCTAAACTGCTTGTGAGCCGTAAAAGCAAGTATCTCCTTTCGATGCGATTCTACAGAAAAGACACTAATCACCTTTTGCGATAAGGACGTAGGATTTGCAAAAATAAGGAAGAAAAAAAATGAGAAAGGTAAATCTTGAAACAAGACTACTTTTGTTTAGCAACAAACATTTCGTACAGGGGTCCCTTTGTTTGAAAGTCAACCTTCCTTCAACGATATCATTATTTATAGACAACGCAAGTCCGTTCAATAATAATGCCGTCTACGATTTTTCGTTTCGTATTACATTCTCGTTGCGTCAACAACGGAAAGCAAAACTCGGAAGAATATAAGTATATTTTCCTCAAACGATAATATTTGTTCGACTGCCGGGAATAGTTATATTTCTTTATATCGCGAAATGCTTTGCCCGCGAAGACATTGTGCCGAGCATTTTTCGATGTGAAAAAATGAAGTAAAATATGCACGCACGCACGCGTAATCATTGAAAAATTCGATAAAGTATCAGTTTGTTCAACCGCGCGGTAACAATGAAGTGAAATTTTCAAAGTATTCATTTGCGTGTAGGCAGAAAGTAAAGTAGTGTATAAAGAACAGGATATACGGCGCAGACTAAAGGCATAATACTTTGCGAGCGTCCATAACTTATGTAACGTTATTTCTGTCACATCACCCTCTATGTCACACTGCACGTTACGGCTTACAATTGCAATTTTCTATTTTTCTGTAAATATTTTATGCCGCGCTTTTAATCGATTCAACATTCGCCGGCGCTTCCTACGCTTGCTTTTTCGTTTCCTGATTCTACAACATTTTTCCAGTCGACGTTACATTTTCCGACTTTTCATTTCAAGAAAGAAATCAAAAAGTTCGTTCGGTTCACAGAATGTTTGAAGCTTAAGTTAAAACGAAACGAAGATTGAATTAATGTTCAACGTAAAATTTGCGCAAACAATACTTGTAAATTAAATTTATTTCTTGGAAAATTGTGTTACGATGTTCTGCAACTTTTAACGTCTTTATTATCGATGAAATTTAATTCCCGAAGAATCACAATTTTTTATTAAAAAAATATATATTGTAAAATGTAATAGAGTAAACGATTAAACGACGTAAAACAAATATTTAAAAGTTTGTGAAATCAACTTACACTTCCATTTAAAAAAAAAGCTTTCAACAGCTTGTCATTTAATTATTTTGCGTTGTTTTTTTATCTTTTTGAGGAAAAAAATGAAAAGATAGGTTGTTAAAAAATGTTCACTCTGTTAGAAAACGTTAATTACTTCTCTCCCATTTATTGTTACAAATTCAATATTGTTTGTAAAAGAAAGAAAAAAAAAAATGAGAAATAAAACGTTGTAGAACCACGCGATTTTTTATAACAATGCGTTTCAACAAACATAGCGAAAAAGTCACGAATAAGTACACGAAACAGAACTGAATTTGTATACACAATTTTTTAACAAAGTTTCCGAATTCATTTATATTAACAATTAAGAATATTTACTACATTATTAAAAACGTTTCTTCGTTCGAAACTTCGTCGCTCGCTAAAATCGGCGGTCGAAAAAAATTGTTTCAAAGTGCCGGTAACTTATGCACATATATTGCATACCCTGTAAATGCTCAAATTTCTTGAAATAACCACAGCCTTATGCACGGTCGCCTTTTACTTCTGAAAAGTGTTCGTCGAGATTGATCAGATATTTAATCGACCCTTTTTTATTTGATTTGTATAAGCAGTGTCTGTGTAATGGTATACCTTAGTGCACCAGGCATTTTTTCACGACTCGTTAATCCAGCCCCCTTTTCCTACAAACGTGTTACGTAAGTCACGGGTGGACAGTTCTGTCCTTTATTCGATACAACATTCAATGTGTTCTCGATCGGCCAAAGTTGAATTTGAAATAAATATGACGAAGAAAATCTGCTTCTTCGTCAAACTATGGTGGCGAAATTGCAAATCGCAAACGCCCGCCTGAGAAATGAATAATGAATTTCAACGTGTCAGCAAAAATGTGACTCCTTTGAACGCGAGTTTTTTTGCCTAGTCGGTCAAAAAAAGGGGACGATGTGTTTTAACTGAACTGCGAAAAGGTCGACGTGATTTTTCGCACACGTTTTCTCGACCTTTCCGCGAAATTTTTTAACGTTTGTTAAGTCGGATTTTCATGACTTACACTGAATTAAAAAAGATTATACTAAATGAGAAAATTAGTATACGTAAAATATACTCTTGGAATGGCATTAAATTTAATGCAAATTCCATGTAGGCTCTGAAAGCCCCTTTCAAAACCGATCATTAAATTTGATGGACAAGTATTGAAATTATATTGATCTAATAATCTTAATTCATTTATTTGCACAATAATTTTGATGGATAACGGTCCAAAAAAGGAAAAAAAAAAAGTATAAAAAGCAATGTTCTTATTACTCGAACCTGGCAGGGTGTGGAGAATGTACATCCAAAGTTTATTGAATTATCAAACGCTATTTTAAGTTCGTCTATTTACTGTTTCAAGTAACGTTGCCTTTTTATTAACAACATTTACGATCGGTTCTTTTTTAGTCAATAAGCGCGTTTCAAGGTGATAGATTTACATGAAACTTTTTATACGATACATTTTTGAGCGCAAGAGATCACATTTTTGCGGATATTTTTTGCATGACCGATGAAAGAAAAGTACCTTGACAACAGCGGAATGTAGTCATTTTAACGAAAATACGGCCGCGAGTGAAGTACGCTTTAAATCCAAAACGAAATAATGCTGCACAGATTTAAAGCCGATAAAGTGTCTTTTTGTTTGTAATGAAAATACGCGCGGAGCAACGTACACACACTTGGTTGTTTATTAGCTTTCAATTCGCGACTATATTGCAAATGAACGTATCAAATACGCTTTGTTTGGGTTTGGGTTGAAATGACGTCAGTCACTCGAGACCTACATGTACTCGATATGTACATCAGCACTCGGCAACTCTGTACAGTTAACATCCAAACCGTGTTAGGACTAAATTATGCTCGTGTACGAGCGCTTGTATTTTCTAAAACTAAAGAATAAGTACATAGAATTGTACGAGGTAAACCAAAATTGAATTGGTCGACTCATTTTTGAACTGTAGATTACGATTCTTTGACCAAAATAATTAACTTATCATTTGTACTGTTGCTTCTACATCCCAATTTACATTGTACGTCTATAATTTATATCTGAAATTCACATATTTACATATAAATTTATGGTCAATTATGAAATTTTACAAAATCAAATGTGAAATTACAAAGATCATACCAGCTTTTCCTAGTAAAAATCAATCGGTTTGTAATCAATCTATTCATCTTCTTTATCGTTTCCATATTGTAAGATTTCACGTAGCAATTTGAAACTTGATTTTTAAAACTCTTGAGAATCATTTAGAACAAATATATTAGGAATGATATGACATTTTGCAATTTTCTCCAATTTCTGAAATTAGACTTTCAAATATAATAAAACAAACACATTTTACAGTGCTATTTATGATATTACAGTATTGCTAATCATTATTATTGTTCTTTGTCTTATCTCCAATACTATTTCTTCTGAAAAGCTAACATTCCCTGACTAATAAATCTGCCACTCACACTCATTACCCAATTTGCACAAAACTCGAAGACATAGTTGATCCATCGCGTTGTCTTGCCATCTGTTACAATACATATATAATTATTCCATTGTAGTGTACATCATAACTTAAATTAACCATAATATTATCTTGGATGTTTCAGTCAGAAGAGACACGCTTCTTGGCACAGGACCACTTTAGCATCCTGACCAACATGATAGAGAGTCTTGCCATGACTCTGATTCAACGTCCAGCAACAATAGCTGCTCTTAGAGTGATCATTTGCTCTTAGGGGAGACGACAGCGTTAGAACTGTGGCCGCTATTGGAGAATAATACAACAAGTCCTGGACTGATGGGAGTGGCGTATGAAGTTACTCCGACCACTACACAAAAAGGCTGATGCCCAGGGACTGCAGTGCAATAACACTCTCTTATCGAAAATGAAAAAAAAAGCACGTCAAGTTGTTGCCCGGACATCCGTCGACCAAGGAAGAAGAATAAGTCAGGAGTCCTACGACCATTTCCTTCCTTTTAACGAACAATTATCTCGTACTGAATCCATTCGATGTAGCGTATGTGATCGTATTTTCGGACGCAGCCTCGAGTGTTTCTAACGTTCAATTATGGTCCGCGTGTGTCGCCTGAAACGAATCGGTTGACGATTAGAAAAAATGTTGAACAATGTATTGTATATGTAGGTGTATATAGAGTTTAGTGTATAGACGGAAAGGAAAGTGTGTATGAAACCTTTTCAAATTTAAATTAACTTTGATGTAATACGAAACGGAAGTATAGAGAGTTTATGTTAATTTTTTCAATGTTTTACAAGAGTAAGAAGGCATTTTAAAACTGAGTCTGATGTCTTAGAAGTTATATTTTTGTTATAAATACAGAGAAAGATCTATTTTGAAAAATATAAATAAGTGAAGCAGAGTGGACGGGTGAAATTAATTTCATTCCGAATACAACTTCATTCGCAACTTTTTTGGGTACTGCAAGTTAAAGGTTGTATCACTGTTTAATAATAATGTGACCACTCACGAAGAAAAAATTGTTGAGTAACAGTCCTGCACGGAGAAAAATAAGTATGTAAAATAAAAATAACAAAATACACTAACGTAACATAGACTGTACGTTGACCGAAAAAAAGTATCATTCAGAAAAAATTTGTTTAGCAATTTTTGTGTCGTATCAGAATATCATTTGTCATTGCGCAATAATTTTTTGTAATATTTGCACAATTATCAATCACTCAATGAAAGTTGATGTGCTCGAAGTTCCCAACGTTTACTAACGAACAATACTTGAATCGAATCTAAATTTCAATCTATGGAACTTCATCGAAATAAGCTCGAGTATGTGCACTCAACAGTTTTCCTTTTTTTTTCTTTTTTTCCAATATGGTTTATTCAAACATGTATATATTTATTATTTCTTTTTTTTTAATAAACGCTGCAATACGCAAAATGTTTTGTATAAAGAGAAGCATTTTCACAACCTTTTCAGTCGCTTAAACATAAGTATTTCTCTCCGTGCACAGTTGTAATAACCAAGCTGTATCGAGTCGATATTGAACATTTTGACCATAGTTTCTGAAATAACTATGTATGTCTCCTTACTGTGTAAGAAAATTATACTTTATTTTTCTTTGAAACTATGATAAAAATGTTAAAAATCATCGTGTCGTGTCTTGACTATAAACGACATAAATCTATAAACAATTTTCTTTGCGTGAAGAACAATTATTGATCTACTTACAGTGCCATCTAACTTGTGAAAAAAAAACTTTATAAATTTAAAATATATATTTTGTAAAATTAAAGTCCAACCAACGAAATTGCTGCGTTTCGCAGAACGCTGGTCAGCATTTCGGATCAAACTTTAATTTTGCATATAAACTAAATTGAAACTTTTTTACAGTGTAACTGAATTATTGAAATTATTAAAGTTTTTCTTGCAAAGTATAATAAATTGTTATAAATTATTAATATTTATATTCCAGTTAATTTATGAATATATAAAAACATGTATCTCACGGTCACGTTTTCAGGCAATATGGCAATTCTCCCAGACTACTGCTAATCAAAAAAGTCAACTGCATTTTACAGTATGAAAAATGTCTTTTATACATCTAACAAGTAATGTTAACAATTACACAAAAACGCGAATGCTTTTCTTCAAACTAAAATTGAACTTGGAAACGCCTATGGTCTCATTTTACTCTAATCCTTTTCGCCGTCTATCAGTGAACTGTTAATGATTTTTCAAACACGAATCGATCAATACTTACAATCGCGACGACTCGGTTACTGGAATTTCAGCAACTCTGAATTTGCTAAACCAATTGAAGTACCGCTAAAATCTCTGATCCGATTACGGTCGCAGGCACACGCGGCGCTCGAAAGTCTTACAACCCTCGGGGCTTCGTCTTCGGGACAGATGTGTCGTCATATTTTTTCACTTTCCTAGTTACATCACGGGCGCGGATCGTCGTTTCACTCGCGCACGAAGCATCTTCTTCGTCGAGCGGCGAAAGCACTTTTCACCTTATCGAAATTTCATAGTGCGATTCAGCGCGACTGCTCGTTGCTTTTGGCCCGGCTGTTGGCTCCACGGGGTAAAAAATCTCCGACGATGATTTTTGTCCGACTTTTCAACGTCGATCGATGCGAGAGAAAATGAACGCCGGCGAAAAAGACGAGCGAGAAGATAAATGCTGCTGTATAAAATTGTAGATGATTTTTAAATTATTTTTTATTAGAAGTGTGTACTTTTAGTCAACTAGTGAGAAAAGCGAACGACTGAGCGACTGAGGGCCGATTATCGGTGCAATTCACGTTTTCATTAGATGCGCGAGAGGTTGAAACGCGTCGAGAAATAAGTATACCGCATCGGCTGGAGATGTTTTCAATCTAACTTTTTCTGTTCGTACCACCGTTTTTTCCTTCCTTTTCAGCGAAGACGAATGTTTTGGCCTCGAAGTTTCGGGTAAAGGTACACGCGTACTCAACGGTGATAAATGAAGTGCTGACCCAAGTTAGTGATAAAAGGTTTCACCGCGAAGCAAAATTGCGATAATCATTTTTCGAGTAGTGGTTTAGACAAAAGGCAAAGAACTTTTTTTTATATTATTTTCAACTCGAGTAACAATGTCGTGAAGATTGTTGCAGTTGGCAGAGTCTACGAAAAAAGACACGAGGAAAATGATAGGAAAGGGAAGACGAGTAATGGACAGACGAAAGTTACTAAAATGAATATCGTAGATCAAGCGAGGGTACGATATGCGAGCTGAGTGATACATTGGATGGCAAGGAAAACCAAGTGGAAGCGAATGAAAGGCGTTGTCATAGTTGGACGGTCGGATTCTGTTTTGAAAACTTGCAAGAATTAGGTGCTACTTATAGGTTTACACGCGAGAAATACTCAAAGCCCGGCAAGTCGTGCCGATAGAAATTTTAGATAGACGAAATGGTTTATATATACAAATTATTATGTGTATAACTTGCAAATCTGCACACACATGGACACGTACGGACAGGCGGACCGGTACACAGGCATACACGTACACACTCACACGGACATACGTAATCTCTAATGAACCCTAATTGTATCAAAGGCACCAACTGAAATGGCTTGAAGGAACGAAACAGTTTTGTAAAAGCGAGTGCGAGAGGAAAAAAATAAAGAGAGAAAGAAAGACATTATGTACAGATGAAAAAGGAAGGGAAAAGTGGCTAGCAACGCGTTGTTGTTACGCCCGTATTAAGGTTTCGAGTTATACTTAATGGCGTTACAAATTTTGAATTCGAGGACGACTGAATTGTATGGATTGTGATTAAGAAGTCTTGATTAAATATGGGCAGGAAGTTTTCAACAAATTTTTATTATCAACGAATTATACCTTGAATGGTTTATTTTATAAAAAAATGCTTTAGATTACTTAATATATAAGGTCGTACTTTTAACGAAACTGCGATTAGCGATAATTGAAAAAA
The DNA here is from genome assembly GCA_022817685.1 of Aradophagus sp. ZL-2020. NCBI lineage: Eukaryota > Metazoa > Arthropoda > Insecta > Hymenoptera > Scelionidae > Aradophagus > Aradophagus sp. ZL-2020. Next base: position 17,362 of record JABFOV010001385.1, read on the forward strand.
ATGAAGTTAATCTAAACGAAGCAAAATGTTTTCCTTACGCTACTTTGCTGCAGACTGCACGGAGGAAATTGTTATGCAAATCTAACATAACTTGTGTTAGTGTTGCTTAAGTTAATGTTGAATTTGCATAAATTGGGGTAATACATATAATTTACGTTAAAGTTGCATAACATTTTTCTCTGTGTAACTATTGTGTAACTATAATAAATTTATTGGATTTAATTTAAAAGAGGAAATTAATAGGAAAATATTTCAGAACATTTTTCAATTCAAATTCGTTGATAAATAAAACCGTGGAAACTTTCTGTACATCGATTGAACATTAAATTTTACGGCAACGGAACCAAAAATGTGCACTTTCATGCAGTTAAATACTATCGAATTTAAATTGACAGATTAACTTTTAAATAGGGTGTTGTATTTTTAAATGTTGTGCACATTCATGCAGACTTGCAATTGGCGCGTCTGCAAATCGACCAAATGCAATCATTATTTCATCACACAATATATTGTTTCTATTCTTTTGGTATTCAGTATTAAGGAAGAAAGCACGTTCTTTGATGGAAGCCATAATTTTTTCATGTCTCTTTGTCAAACATTCGTCGTCATTAAAAACATTCGACTTTGAATTCGATTCAAAGAAATTGTGATAAGCTTTTTTAGACAAAAAGAAATCTCTGCGTCAACTCGCCAAAGTTTTGCAAAAAGTGAAGATTATTTGTAATATAGCTTTTTCGTGGTCGTTAAAAGTTTGTAATTATTTTTGTAACTAGAAAGACTATTTATTGAACTGACTTAATTTGTTATTTTAAAAAAATTAATTGTTTCTTTTAGCTTGTAATTTATCTTTCGTATATCCAAATATCGGATACACAGAAATTTTGTTGTTTACAACCAACTGAAATAGAATAATTTGATCTTAAAAAAATCAAAATCCAGTTTGAAATTCAATTCAGCATGTATTAAGATTTCCATTAATGGTTTGGAGTTTATCTTTTGAATATTTAGAGGTGATTAAAATTTGTAATTCGTTACAGAAAAGTTACGAGCTTCTTGTACATAAATTTCGATGTAAATTAGAATTTTTAGTCCAAAATATTGAATTTAAGAACAAAGATGTTTTACAAATAGACATTGAAAACGACTTGCGTTACGACGTTGAGGCTAGTTTTCATTAATTTCTATACATTATGTGATGCTTTGGTTATAGCTGAATTTCAACAGGCATTGTATTAATTTATAAAGACTCTTGTAAGGTATGAGTTCAATCTTCGTTTGAATAAACCATCATTTCTGTATATATATACATATATTAATGCGACAGTGAGTGCAGCAAATGACGCTTTTGAATTATCGAAGCACTCGACGTTTACGCTGTACATGTTATCATTGTCACTGCACCGTCATTCATTTCCATTAAAAAACATCCCTTCCCCCCGAGCATTACGAATGATGCACACCATGAACTTGTATCTGTTTAATATTATAATGATGTAATTAGTTTGTTATGTTGAAGTAACAATAAAAAAACTGTTGGATTGACGAATAAAGAGATGAAATCAGAACTGATATTAGAGACAATTAAATGTTTAGCCTTTGAATTCTATTAGAACGATAAGATTAATTGAAATAACAAACTTATTTTGCTGATTACTGCAAGTCAGTTATAAATATATATCAACGTTGTAAAATGTCTCACTTATGATCAATTTTCTATAATACTGTAAATGTAAAAATTTCTTCAATTCCTAACAAATATTCCAGCTAATAAGTTTAATGCAATACAAGACGTTCATTGAATATTCAATTTTATAAATACCCATAATTCCTTGCCTTGTTCTATTGTTTTTCTAAAATCGATATGGAAGAGTAATTATTTTTAATCTTTCAGCCAGACTTAATTGAATTAGTTGATAAGCATCATTAGAATGAATATTATGGTACATACAGAGAAAATACAGAAAAATTTTGTTAATTCACTGAGTAATTAAGGACAAATTACAATGGGAAGGCTCGTGAAAAAGTTGGTATTTAAAAATGTAGAAATACGTGTCCCTAAAATTAGATTATATAGGATCCTGCGGTAAGTATAACTTGAATACACTGGAATATAATATCTATAAGTACATTGTTGTGGGTTCTGCGTGGTTGAGGTACCGAATATTTAATAATATTATCTAGTAAGTTTAGTCAATTAATTGGTCGTAATATAACTTTGTTTAAAGTTGTTGATAATTTTGTTATACGTATAAAGTTGGAATACGAAACTACTTTTAAAAGAATTCTCTTTCAAAATGCAGCGATTTTTTCTTTACAATTAGTACAGATGAAAGTGCACTCCTGTTTCTAGAAACTCAATTTCACAGTCATAAAGTTTGGTGAAACTAATGTATCTCCATGAAATATGTTCCGTTGTCATATCATCGCCCGTGTCTTCTTTTTTAATTAAATTTTTAATCACCTCGGAATACATTACTTCAAAAACAAAATACGTATAATTGCACGGAGAGAAAATATTTCGTCAAATGTTTGATAATTTACTCTAAAATTATGCTTCGCGTTTTAGAAGAAAAAGGTCAAAAACTTTGTTTCCATTCAATTAATATGAGCGTTATTTTTTTGTGTCTCTATTCTTGCAGCATAGATTAAACGATAAATATTGCAGAAAGATAATCACACGTGGTTTTATTGTATATGATATTTTATTTTCGCGTATTATTGGAAATATTTTTAAAAGAAACAAGTCGAGTAACCCCAGTAACATTTATAAACCAATACATTTAATCTTTTAATCTCTATATCTACTAAGAGATGTGTATGAAAATTTTAAACAATACGTATTTATATTTGTCTAAATTGGAAGAATTTCTAAGATTTAATTATAATCAATATTAGGTCTAATGTTGAAATAATGAGCTTATATGCACAAATGTTAAGTAATTTCAACAAAAAAAGTTCAGTCAATAATATTAAATTCTTATAAAGCTACATTTTACTATTGATAATGCATTTAAAATAAAATAAAGACTTATTCTTAATATATAGAGTATATATTGCCATCGAATGTCAAAAATAAGGTCTTAATAAGGGGAGAGTAGTGTATTCTCGAATCGAATGATCAAATAATTCTAGTCACTTGCAGTATTAAGTTCCTGTTAAGAATTTTCATGGAAAAATTTAAAATTAAAATTAATATCAAAAATAGTTATATTTTTGTAGCAAATCACTTTTGTAATTCAGATAAATGTATTATGTGAATTACGTGTGCTTATAAACATTTAAATCTTCAATGTATAACAAGAAGCCCACAATCTATTAATTCAGAAACAAAGTGTAAATAAATTACTTGATTGTCTTTACAAAATTAATGTTTGTATATGTCATAGAATTATGATTTACAATTCACCATGAGTAGACGGCATATAGCCGGAAGCGATTACTCTACAGTATAATAAACAGAAGCGTCAACCTTCATGTTGTATCAGCTCAAATAAAATCTTAAACATATGGCAAAAAATGTCTTGTGATAGTTGCTATGCAAGAAGTTAAATAATTTTCAGTTGTCAAAATAACTACGTATAAATATATTGATTTGTACTTCACATTTATGGAATTCAGTTTTTATCATCTTATACATCTTCTCTAATGAAGTGTAATTTAATTTTTTCATTGTTTTAATTTATTTCTGTTATCTAGAAACAGTTTATTTGTATTCTAATACTTTTGTTAAAATTTTAAACTCTACTGCAACTAAATTATGACTAAAATACATACAAATTTGAACTAAATTACAATTAAAATATATATAAAAACAACATTTTGGTGAAATTTCTTTTCTTTTATCTTTTAATATTTTCTTGTAACAAAGTTTAGAAAAACTCATATACTTTTAATCAATCAACATAAAATGTAAATTTTCATATTTTGAAAATTGTATCCGAATAAGAAATCTAAGATTTCCATTTGAATACAAAGTATGAAAATATTCGTTTTTTACCTCTTTCACGGAGTACTGCACAACCCTATATATTTTCTTTCTCTTCCTTCTTTTTTACTTCATTCAAACGTGACTGTACTGATCTTTACCTTTTGGAATGTACGCTGCGCGGAAATACGTTACACGGTCGGTACAAATAATTGCACTCATCTCAGCTATAAAAATCTAGCCTTCAGAGCTCCGTTGTTTTTATTGGTCATACTGCAATCATAACAATATTCCATAAATTAATTTCTGATATAAACAAACAATTTTGTTCAATCGGTGCGTCAATTTACCGTATTTTCAAAATTCTTTTCAACTGCAAAATAAATAAACTGAGATGCAGTATCATTATATTCTTTGCTTATTCATTCTTCCCACCCATTAATATTCAACGCTCGATGGCGCTGATGAAACTGATTTTCAGTGGAGCTGATTTTCATTAAAACTTAGAAATCACCGGTAAACAAGACGTCAAATTTAAATTGAAAAGAAAAAAACAATAATTTATTTTGTTATCCACAATTATTTACAATTCCTAAACTTTGTTTTCACTTACACTTTTTTTTTTACTATTTTCTTTGTCTTTGGTAATCTTAACGAAACCTCTCAACTTGACACAATATTTTAAATAAAAATGCAGTAATATATTTTGCAACTTTCTTTTCACTTTCTAATAATCAAATTATCTTACTAATAAATTACACATGTACCATAAACGGATTAAGAAGTTGATGACAGGTAACCGTTATTGTTTCCTTTAAAGGCTACGAAGATGAAAGGTAAACAAGAAATTGTAAATAGTCAAGATAGCAGAAGAAAAATAGTAAACAACTCGTAAATACTCTTTGTCCTTCTTCGGCTTTAATGTTTACAATATTTTATTTTCGTTTCATCAATTTCCTAATTCGTCTCTGCAAATTACGTCGATACCAACTTCCGTCGATACCATGCTTCCTTCCTTTACAGCAGCCACTAATTCTTTGCTTTATCATCCGTCGATATGTAACAATCGCCGGCAGATGTCCTCGCAACAATCGTCCTCCACGCCACAATTTCTTGCGCAACCAACACAACCGCCCAACGTATACATACACGCGCATAAATATACACGGCAGAAGTCAAAGTATGTAACCCGAGTATCCAATCTAGCCGACGTTGGCCGTCTAATCGGCGATCAAATCGCAAGACCGAAGCCGAATATTCGGTCGTCCGTTCTCCCGCATGACCTTTGGTTCGGTAAAGGTCGCGCAGCGTACCGGCGGTGGCGCTGTGCCGGGCGGCCAATAAAACTCGCCGCGCCGAAAGTGAAATACGCGAAGAAAGTGGCCATTTTGTTGGGCTTCGGAGAAAAAGAGAGAAAAAAGAGAAGCGCCGGCGGCCGGTCGAGGGGAAAAAAGGGACGACGAGCGTCGCGGGTCATCGGTTTGGCGCGAGCCGGAGTGCGGCTCGCGAGCCGAAGCGCGCGGTTGAGGCATCAACAAAAATCAAGGCGAAAAAACGCCGGACAATGACGGCCGGAACGGAGTGACGGCGTGCGCAGGCGCGCAACGTCTCGACAAGCAGTCGGCCCGAAATCTGGAGCGTACGGGTTCGCCGTATTATTACCTCCGCTCGGGGGCATTGTTTCGTCCTGCTCGTTTTGCGAGCCGAATGCAGACGGCCGCGTCGCGGACTCGCATCTTTGTCTTTGTTGTTGTTGACGTTTCGTCGGCCCCGTCGCCCCCTCTGTCGTCATTTGGCGCAGACGTTTGCCTGCACTGACAACGACGTGAGTCGGATTCGCGGCGGCGAAAACGTGAGTTGCCGGTGTGCGCGGCTCACGGACACGCGTAGTAATGCGAAAAAATGTTGCCGGCCCGCTGATTGGTCCGCGCGGGAAAAAAGCGCGAAACTCGGTCTAAATACATTCAAACGAATTGGATCGAAGGGCGATATTACGGCATTTTCGAGGTGAGTTAACGTTCTTGTTTAATCATTTTTTTCTCTCGCGTTTCGCTTTCTCTCGGCTTTGCTGAGTCGGGCTGAATTGTCGTTACGTTGGCGCCAATCGAATGAAACGATTGTTAGGCCGGCGAGCGCTCGAGTTCGCGTTTTAATATTCACATGCTTGGTATGTAAATGTGACACACTTAACGCTTGTTTTTCGCGGCCGAGCGAAATACGCTCGCGTAATTTAGCGATGACAAATGAACTGAACTGACGAAGGTGGCCGTGGACGTAAAAAAATGATTTTGTGCGAGGAAAGTGTGGCGACCGTTTTTGCCGATTAATTGAAAAGAGCAGATTAGAAATTGAATTAGGAGGGTGTATTTTTAGAGGAGCGCTATTGTGCTGTGAAAATGATAACGTAAGCTTTGACACATATGTTTATGTGTGCAATCATGGTAGAGGTCACTAACCTTAGACACTCCGTCTCTTGTACTTTCTTGTCTATTTCTTCCGTGCGACGTGCATTGTGCTTATTTTCATTACGTTCCTTGTCATTCTTGAAATATGATACGTCAATTGTGATTGATAAAAATTAAAATAAAAAAATACACGCCGAGTGTCTTGTACTGAGATATTTTTGCATTTGCAGAGAAGAGAAAGACAAAGTAAATACAAAATGCAAGATTGAGTTTTGGAATAGAATAAGCAAAACAGTTTTTTGAATTAGACAGTAGGCAAATATTCATTTTGACTGCAAACACTGACAGCGTTTGAAAATCAACATAATTATTGTGGTGAAATTGTAATTTTTATAATTGTTTAGAGTATATATTTAATAGTAATAATATCTTAAAGAGAAAATGTGATTGTTTTTGTATTACATTTTAAAGAAAATAAATAAAACAAATGTATTTCATAGATTTGTTCACTATATTATTTGTTTACACTAATTTTTTTCTGCTTACAATTTTTCAGGTTTGCTAAATAAAGATTTAATCACACAGTGGATTCTGTGTTAGGGCCTTGAGAAAAAAGATTGTGGAAGCGTATGTCAACAGTGAGTACTATTCTGAGAAGTTAAACATATAATTAACAAAGTTCTTGCACTATATTTAAGTTGTCCAATGAAATTAAAGATTTAATTTGACTATATAATATTATGTAAAATGAATTGGAGTACAATAGTTCTTCAATGTTAAAAACAGTAATGTTTTTTTTTACATTTTAAATTGATACAATAATTAACTGCAAATCAGTTTTGTTGATTAAACCAAAAAATGTAAACAAAGTCTTAATCTTTTCTTGACTTTTGTCAACTGATTTCATTTAGCTTAAAAATGGAATCAAACAAAGATACAGAGCTATCTGTGAAGGAAAAAGAAGCAGAGCAGGACAATTCAATCAACGAAATTACCAAAGTTCTTCCTGAAGAAACACCTCCTATCTGTGAAAACGTCGACAAAGTATTATTTGCTAATGAACTTAACTTGAAATCAAACAATTCTATTACTCTTAATAAATCTTCAAATGCTGCAGAAGAAGCTGATAAAACTATATCAGATTCAATGCTTAAAAAAGAAGAAAATACCTCGCAAGTACCTAATGAAACAAGTAAGAATGATATTGAACCGAAAAATGATCTTTCTGAATCAAAGAAGAATGTTGAAAGCGACGAAGAGAAGGCTGTTAAAGATATAGATCTTAAAATTGTAGATAATGAGCTGAAAGAAACGTCAGCGATAGATAAAAATGACGATTCTGTGGATATTGATAAATGTTTAGAACATGAAAGTGTGGAAGAAAAGTCAACAGATCTTAAACAAGTGATAGAGGAAGAATCGACAGTAAAGAAAACTACTGCGAATAATAATTTGTTAGAAAATTCTACAGAAAAGGTCGATGAAAAGACGAGTGAAGTGAACTCAGAGGTAAACGAGGTCAGAAGAAGTGCTACATCCACGCCAGTTGTAGAGGAACAAATATCCGAAGTGAATAATGTCGGTGAAGAAGAAAATAAAAATGACCAAGAAGTGGCTTCTGACAAAGAAACCGCTTCGACTGAGGATAAAGAAGAATCCAAGTTGGTGATAGTCGAAACGCCAACTGCTGGTAGTGATTCAGATAAGGGAGAGAAGCCATTAGAGGAATCCACTTTACCAACTACCGCGAAGGTACCTGAAGAGGAATCTACTTGGGTACGAAATTCAAGGAGAGTGAAAAAGAAAGTTAATTTTAATCAAGAGGAAGACGATACGGAAGAGGATTATGGTTACTATTTTCCAGCACTTAGGCGAAGACGCAAAAGAAAATATGCAATATGTCAGAAGCAACCTAGATTACCATTGGTGATAAGAAAATCACAAAGGGTCATCAGCAATAGTCTCAAAAGAAGCAACCAAAGGTAAGTCATCTATTATATTTTTAAACATAATTTTCAAATGGCCATTAGGAGATACATTGATAATTAATGTTGGGATTTTAAAAAAATAGTTGAGAAACATGT
>JABFOV010001387.1:0-25771 GCA_022817685.1 Aradophagus sp. ZL-2020
ATGCCATACTGTTGCCAGCTTATTTTGTCTACAACGATATGGCACATATCTGGTAAGAGGTTGGCTCGCGCTTGTGATCCAGACTTGTACCTTTTTCGCGCGGGGTGGTACTACTTCGTCAAGAAAGTAAAACTGACCACATTTTACAACAGAATTTTTTTCTTAATGAATGTGTGTTAAACCTTACGATCTAAATAGCGCGATCCATAGCATCATCGACCGCGTAATCGACCAAATAAACATGGTAATAGTAATCGAAAGAATGTGTAAATCTATTTCTTTTTCATCGTATTAAAAGAATTATGTTTAATATCATGATCATCACCACTATTAACTTTAGATAATCTATATCTTTTCATTGAATAAAGTTGTAAATTTGTAACAATTCAAGAGATGTGTTCTAGAAACAATTTTTGACATTTTAAATAAGGGCTATAACGAAAAATCGTTAGTGACACACGAAGACAGGACATTGTATTTCAATAGATCTTTAAAGTTGACGACATTTTAAGTACACGCAGGACGTTGCATACAATTATTCTGTTTCATCGCGACAGGGTACCTTAAACTACACTTATTTAAGTACTGTGTCCGGTGTCTCTTGCCGTTCCTTACAATTGGCGAGTGACATCATCAGCAGCCTATATCTACCTCACACCCATCCGGTAGTCTGATCACGTTTATTGTCCAAAAAGAAATTCACCGATCAAAATATTATCTGCTCCATTCGGACGAATTTGTCAAAATAATTAAAAACTAACTTGGCTGTATTGTTGACTAATGTTAATTTGTTTCATTGGTGTCATGTAAAATCAAAGTTAATTAAATATTTATTCAATATGAACAGAATATAACGTTAGGGAGTTTTTGAATATTTTATTTGAAAACTCGCTCACTATAATTTAAGAATTTCGAAAATTGAACCGTATACCGGAAAATGTAGTTTCTTACAAATGATTTAAATTAAGAAGTATAAAATTACTTGTTTTAGATGAAATTTCTTATTAGTATATAGTTTTAAGCTACTAAACTTCTTCATTCAAATAGTTTAAAAGAGACAGAATTTTTACAATGTAGTTGGAAATATATTATGACAATTGTTGAGATAAATGTTGTGACAAATGTTGAGACAAAATTTTGTTATCTGTTCGTTGAATACTGCTTTTGATAAAAAATACAATAAAATATATTGTACCTTAAGTTACGTCAATGATTTAAGTAAAAAGTTAAATGTGTTAATATATCACCATTAAATTATAAATGATTTTCAATAGTAATTTGATATGTTTCTTTAATTTTGAAATAGTTTTTTCTGAATTTATTAACTTCGTAATTTTTATCGCCCTTTTTTAACGTGAAAATAAAAGCGATTCAAGTCATTAGAGTTACATTAAAACGAACTTAAATTTCAGTGTCACGGTATAAATATAACAAATGAATCTTGTTTTATTTCAAGCAATCGAATCGTAAAAAGCTTCTTTGTCATCGAAAATATTTTCCAAGGCCATCAAAAAGTCGTCCAAAACTTAAGTCAGCACGGAAATTCAGTTCAAACGCTTAAAATTAGAGCACCGTTTCAGCAGTTTAAAATCAGAAGACACGTTCCCTCAATTCAAAAATATTTTACGCCGACTTGTTTTTACTATTTGACATTTTTCGTGGAGTCTCGAAAATTTACGAGGTGCTTTACGGTTCGGATTCTTTTTCCGGAAACACACTGGCCAGGTAACAAGGGGCCCAAGCGGGTACAGGTGACGCAATTAAGTTTGACCTTGCTCTGAAAAGCATTTTCGCACCATTGTCACGCTGTTGGAGACGGTATCCTATATTTTTCCTAATTCTTTGTTCCCCAAATTAGCGTGACCCCAGTGACCAGCATTCCAGAGCCATATACGCTAAGTGCAACTCGATGCATTATATTTAAAGTCTGTATTTCGTTTCATTGACGTTGTACAAATGTTTCGAGGTATAACAATATTGTATTACGCCGCTGAAATAAATAAATTTTACCAGCAATAAATACTGAGTGTTTGTCACGTCGTTAATCTTAACTACAAAATAAATTGTTCTACGTGCTGGCGCGATAAATTTATGAATGATAGTCATACAAAATTAAATTGTCATAAAGGCAAACAAGACAAAAGGATAGTAATTCTTCAACCTATATGTAGATAATGGTAAACTTCAAAATTTGCCGTAAACGATATTAATATAATTACGCATTATCCACAGGAATATTCGACTTTTTAGTTATATTGAACATCCAAATAAACTTATCATTCTATGCAATAAGATTGTGTAATTCTGACGCAATTCACGTCAGAGGCATCCTAATTTATAGAATTCTCACATTTACATAAATAATTCCAACATAAATTATGTCAGAGAAAAGTTACATTTTTTACATGTGATTGAAATGTTATTACACTGAGACATTATTAAATGATATCAGATTAATCATATTATAATAAAAAAAATGACACTACACGGAGAAGAATATCATATTGTATTACTTATGTTCCGGCATAACCACTCAGCAAAATGCAATCCGAAAAATTACTGTTTCGTAGTATCGTGGAATTTGTCGAGAAAATAGAATAATTTTATTACTAAACATAATAAAATTAATTCTACTTGAAAAATAATTCAAATTTGCTTATTTTCACAGTAAATTTTTATAAAACATGTGTTATTGTCTCGGTAAGTTTGATTATTTTTTTAACGAAAAATTGACAATTATATACAATAGACAGAAAGGAACCTGCATTGTGAATAAAACTATGAAAATAGTAGAAATTATTATCAAAGTAATAAAATGATGCGTAGTAAAATACTGCATAATGCACAATTACGTTGTATTTTTCAATAGTCATAGTTACTATTTAGTTTTCTATGTCTAGTAATTTTCTAACTGTATTTTAGTAACATTAATTATTGTCTTTAATCATTCTCAAGGTAAGTTAGAGTTGCTTCAGTAAATGTTGAACTGGCTGTACATCGTTTGAGCCAATGACTAGTTTTTGTGATATATCATTTGGGCCAGATTTTTATACATCATTACAGCCAATAAACATATTGTTTGAGCCACTTAATTATTATCATTTGCGCCACGAAAAAATATAATATTAATAAGTACAGTAGAAAAACGAAAACAAAAAGTACAGTCGATCAACAAAATACTATATTAAAATGAACTAAATTCACTGAACAAAAATCTCATATTATTTTATTATTTTTTATCATATTATTTTATTATTTATTTTTATTAACACAAATTTTTTACGATGGGAAAAATATTTCGAATGAAAAATGTGTACCAAACAGATTTTGCAATCGAAACTGAACGCAAACGTGTTTTAGTAAACAGACAATTTCTAATAAAAACAGTTGCTTCCTAATTAATGTATAGATATGAATTCATTTAATTGAATTCGATAAGTGGAGACTAAGTTCAATTTTGCTATAGATTTTAACTTTTAGAATATTTGACTCAAATAATATACTTTTAGTGGCGCAAATGATATGTCGTTATGGCTCACATGATATTTTCAAATTGGCTCAAATGATATAAAAATAAAGACTTTTTGGCCCAAACGATGATCGCCGCTTGAACTAATATAAATTAGAATAACTTTTACAAAAATTACATTGTAATTCATCTTCTTTTTTCTGAGCAGCTACTTTTCCTCAAACAAAATGTGGATTCCACCATCTTGAAGTTAGTTGTGTAACCTTTTTTTTCGTTACGTGATTGGTCGAGATTTTAAGTTTGAAATTTGAATTAGAAAAAAAAAAAAAAAAAAAAAAGAAAGAAAGATGTCATTTGACATTGCAGTCTTTGACATTTCTAATTATTAGTAGTTGAGGTTATAGATAGGTTAAAAAATGATTTGTAATGTTTAATATTAAATGATACTTATTGCTTTCATAAATTGAAAAGGTAATATGAAATTTCTAAGAACTTTTTCTGTATAAAAAAAATATGAATATTGAAAGTTATAAAATTTTATAAGGATTTATAAATATATTATCAGCATTGTTTAACGTAATTTTGAAAAACAATATTTTTTAATTTAATTACAAAATATGTTTCATAAATAAATTATTAAATAAGTGAATAAAAATTGATAAAGTAGATTAATCTAAAAAATTTTCAAATGAATGTGTTTTATATTCTAAGAACTTAAATTTTGCGCGCGCGAAGCGCGCGTATTGATTCTAGTTATTTATAAATGTCACAGATATCTGTGTAAAAAAAATTACACAGATTCCATTGTCATTAAAAGAATTAACTTTATTACTTTTATAACAATATCGCATTATGGTCATATTGTAACCCATTTGAGATCATCTCAAGAAAATATTTTGAGTTACTAGAATATAGCTCAGTCAAAATCACTCAAGCAAATGTTGATGTACATAAATTTAGATAGCACTGACATAAATTACATTAGATTTACATAATGTTTGTCTTTACATTGTGCATTGTGATTATAAAATTATTAAAATTTTTTAACACAAAACCCACATTTTTAGCTTTTCGAATCATGTTTTTATTATTGTAGAAGAAAAAAAATTATATTTCAATTTTTCAAGTGTCATTTATAAAGAAATAAACTGAAATTCGATTTAGGGTATTTCACACATAAAGAGGGTTAAATAACTCGTGAAAGAAACGCCGTCGCAGAAATCAATATGTCGTGGAAGTCGAAAAACGTGCGTTCAGCATTGGTTAAGTCGAGCACCATCCGACGGCAGCCATAGCGGCTACGGTGCAAGTCTTGCGCATTTAAATTCTCGTAACACTGGCTTCCTGACGCGCGCCAACATTATTGTCGTTTCATGCTTCAGCCCCATTCATCCCTCTTCCGACAACCCTATACCTAACCGGCACTCAACGTGCAGCAGCGGGGTGCGACCGCAGTCATAAACTTCCTCTAAAGTGAGTAGAATTGCTCTATTATCGCTCTTAACCAATTGCTGCATTACTTTGATTCTTCACTCGCCGCGCGCTAAATTTATGTCGTCGATGATATAGGACACTCTTACCGTTCATCCTTTTTTATTTACTCAAACGCCTTCTGCCTAACGCGCGCTTTACACGGAATTCCAACAAGTTGCTTTATTAATTCCTCAGCGCGAACGGTATCGCCATCAAATTGCGCCTGACAAATCATAGCTTCGAGCGAAATTCAATGGCTTCGAGTTGGAAATAAATCGCGATTATTCCTTAGTACATTTGTTTTAATTTCACTGCACAATGAATTCCAAAACGAATGTAAGACTCGCCAGTGCATTGTGTATACGACTATGAAGGTACTTTCTACTCTGCCAGAAAATTGGACCAGTTTGTCTGGTCTGTGAATAAGCGAATAGCGAGAAACGAGGACTCCATAAATTTTTCCGGAGGATTCCATTCGTGCTAGATTCGCCGCATTCAGCTTTTAAATTAAGAGACCTTCATGACGAGATAATTATCGTCTATAATGTATATCACTGCTTCTGATATTTGAGTCATTGGGGAAGTGAAATCTTATCCATACTCGAAGACATATTTATATACATTTTAAACTCCCGGGCGGCGGACGGCGATTACGGAAGAGTTACTACGAGCCGAGTAGACTTTTATGCGCAAGAAAATGTCTTTATTGGACAAACATTTGTAAACACAAAGCAGCCGCTTCGAGAGATTTTCACATTCAATATCAATTCATGGCTTTACATTGTGTTAGAAACTGACAAATAACGATTGCATCGTCGGTGATAATAAGTGTAATGCAAAGTTCAATGTTGATATTAATTATTCCGTCATTCTTTTTAACAAGAACAAGTGTTTGAGACGTGTAAATAACAAAGAATTCATGCCTGGATATCAGCTTGTAATAAAATTATTTAATGCGCGCGTATATATTTCTTTCCAGACAGAAGTGGTTGAAACAGAATTGAAATGCAAACTTAAAGTACATTTAGATTACATTCATTCTCAAATTGTACGAAGTTTCGTGCAAATATGTGTATAAGTCAAAAATACTGAATGTTATTCTACATCCGAGAAATTAATATTGTCTACGTTGCCAAGTATAGGACATTTTATGTTCAAAGTTTTGTAAATTACTCGTCCGAAGATTTTATGTACTTGCTAAATCAATAATCAAGTAGTTGATCCTTGCGATTCATGACCAATTATTTTTGAAAAATTTTATTAACGCTATATCTGTAATGAATATAGATTTATTCAATTATAAATATTTATAATAATAAAAGTGTAGTCAATTTTTTACTATGCATAGTGAACTCCGTAAATTTAATTAATAATTTTAAATATAAAGTGACTTTGCAATGATTGTTGAGAATGAATGATTTTTACATCACACGCTGAAAAATATTATTGAAGAATTAACTATTCTGACAGCAAAAACGGGACTGGAATAAACATAAGACATTACTATATAATATAGTAATATAATTGCTATTGTTTATAATATTTCCAAAAAATGCAATTTTGTTCACCGTGTAAAGTAATAATTTCTAAACATTTTACAGATTACATTTATAATATTTACATTTATTTGTTCAATATAATTATTATCTGTGCATAAATTGTACTGTTACTACATTGTGGCTCGAGCAATGAATGACACCGTGTAAATATAAATTTATGAACCAGTAAGTCAAAGTTACCAAACATATTAATAGTACCGCTAAACATGTCAACAAAAAACATAATAAAACTTTCGTAGATTAATAAAAACGGAAATGTATACAATAAGGCATACTTCTATTTCGCATTTAATTATCTTCAATTAAATGCGAAATAACAAATACAGTCTACGTTCAAAAATATTATCCAAAAAGTTAGTTATATCTTTTTAAATAAAAACGAATTCGTTTGATCTAAAATTACAAAACACTTATCTTACAGTAACCAGGATGAAATGGATCAATAATTATTATCTACTGACTAATCAGTAACAACCATCTCCCTAATTGTACATTATTGTCTCTTACTTTAAGAAGTAGTTACAGAATATCTTATTCATTGAAAATAATTTAAGAAGTTTTTGAAAATATTTTTCAACAGTTTTACTATTAATGCGTTCTTATGTAAATTACAGACTTGATAAGGACCCAAAAATAGGGGTCGAAACGTCGTCAAGAAATAAAAAGAAATTTTAATATGTATTAACAACCTTGTTGTTATTGCAAAAAAAAGTGTCCAAACCCTTGGTTCCATTGGTCAAGAAATTAATAAATTACAAACTTTACTTTACTATTAACGTTTCATACCGTTTAATTAAAACGATCGAATATTTAGAGCCACAAATACGTTTCAATAACATATT
The DNA here is from genome assembly GCA_022817685.1 of Aradophagus sp. ZL-2020. Classification (NCBI taxonomy): domain Eukaryota; kingdom Metazoa; phylum Arthropoda; class Insecta; order Hymenoptera; family Scelionidae; genus Aradophagus; species Aradophagus sp. ZL-2020. The sequence goes on from JABFOV010001387.1 coordinate 7,344, forward strand.
CCCCCTAGTGAAAGTGAAATTTTTTTTCCAGTTAATAATCTTTCGAACCAAACTTCCCACAATGTCACTAGCACGAGCGCGTGATCCATCAGAACGAGTCGGCGGTTGTGTCGAAAAACGCGCACCCCATTGGTGCCATTCGTTTTGGCTTCGCGCTAATCAAAATACGTGAATCTCGCCCCGTTGCGTGACGCAGCCACGGCACAGCCCTCGCCGCCCCAATATGTTGATCGGAGAGCGCGAAGAGGTCCTTTATCATATTTCAAGGGTTTGCTCGGTGCAGGCGTTACTTATCTCTTAGCCGCGGGTGGGTGGGCCGGAGATATTGGTTAGGGTTGCGACGCTCGTGTGACGTTGCGACGCTCGAGGCAGTCGCAAGTTCTCGAAAGTGTCGGCCAAACTGATATGAGAAATGGTCGCTTCGTGCCGACCGCAGGGGTCGAAGGCGCCGGGGCCAGCTATTTGTTACAGTTGGCAAACGCCAGGCGTTCCGCCGTCTGTGATAGGGCGCGAACGGAGGACAGGGAACACCGGAAGAGGTCACCTACGAGGACGAAAATCCCGTGTTAGGGGCTCGCTGCTGAATATCTAGCCGTGGCGGTCGAGGGGGGGCGCGGGGGAGGGGCCGAAGGAACGCTTATCACCGCTCGCAGCGGCATCGACCGTCGGATCTTTATTTATGGCCGACGTCAGGCGTCGGAGCGCCCAGGCATCTATTTCACCTATACCTGCTTGACTTTTGTTCGGAAAAGTCCGACTATAAATTCCGAGCATTGTCCGACGGATACTTTGATTCTTTCACGGCGCAAACGAAAATTGCCAATTATTAGTTCGCTGATTAGCGACAAGTCAATGGTCCCGGGCAATCACTCGTCAGAATTATGGACTTGAAATGAGCCGGCTAATTGCGATGGTGCCAACTACTTGAGACCCGGGACTTATTTACCAACACCCAATGGCACAAGCAATCGGCTCGCCTATGCTCGCTTATGTAATTAGCACAATCGATAAAGCATGCAGACGATACAAAGTCACTAGCACCAGCCGTCGCGGACGATCCGTCATCCGCTTGAAACAATCACGCCCGCTGAGTGACGCGTATGATTGATGTCAACGTGATTCCGCCTTCCGACCATTGAAATTAATGACGGGAGATGTGAAGAAAAGCGGCTGACATGGAAACCAACTGCCGATTTCGGTCACTTTGCGAACACCAATGGCAGTCGAGCCGAGTGAAATTCGAAGGAGAAGGAGCCGGTAAGCACTCGAGGGTCGGCATCTTCGCGGCGTCTGCTGGTGGATCGGTCGGGACACGTGGTGAACCGTCTGGTTTTGGCGGGAACATATCACCGAGCGAGACTCGCGATCGCTCGTGACCCCCACTGCCGTGCATTATACAACACGGAATGTCATCGGGGACTTACCACAGCGGCAATCAGATCGAGACGAAGGGCCCAGTGACGTAGGACGCCAGACAGGATCGCGCGCAGATCATCCTTTTCGGCGGTTCGGTGCGGTCGGCCGGCCGGGGCGGTGAATGGAAAACGAACGGCCGGGTTGTCCGGGAGCACCGGACCCTGGGTCGGGAGGTGAGTTTGTCTGGAAAAAAAAAGATGGTCGCGCGGCTGACAACGAACCAGGGCCTCGCCGGGCCGCGGGCTTATCGTTATCACGGAAAGCTCGTCGCTCGCTCGGGTGACGCTCTCTCGCGGGCCAAAGCAAACTCGTCGGATGGCAATACGTGAGTTAAATGTTCACCGCGGATGGTTTACGGCCGATAGTCCCCACCTCGGGCCGCCACGCGGCGCTGCCTCCGTTCTCTCCAAGTGGCCTCTCCCGTTCCTTCTCTCGCGCCCGGTCGCCCGCAGCCGCTCTCTCCGTCGCTTCTCGTTGCTCTCGCGCTTTCACCCCACCCTGCCACGACCCACGATAACCCCCCCGCCGCCGTTCCCCTGCTCTGCGGACGACCTCCGTTGTCCCTCGGCGCTCACACTGCGCGGCGTTGTGTGTAGACCGATGGTCCTCCTCCCTTCGACGTTTGCCTCCGCGCGTCCAGCGCAGAGGCGGGTTGCTCGTGGGAGGACGACGGAGACAAAGCGACCTGTGGACCCGAGTCGCGGAACAAGACAAACGACCGCACGCGGAAGCGGCTACACAAACCCCAACGACGCAGCGTAAAAATTTCATCAAATTTAGATTGCTATAAAAACATCCGCTCGGACTTCCAATTTTAGATCGACGCGGTGAACAACTGCCTACTACACAGTAGAATCTCTGCTAATCTAAATTTTTACGTTATAAATACATATCGTCCTTCTCGAATTGACATGATTTTCACGGAGAATCGCCGAGCTGAGCTTCCGGACCCTCACCGGCAATGTCGAATTTATAAGCAAGGGCGTTATTAATGGCGAGAGGTCGCCTCGCGCGCTCTCACACACCTACCTCTTTTCCTACCTTCCACTGCAGCTTGCGCCATGTGTCCGCGGCCCAAAGAGAGACGTCTCAGCGCGTTCCGCTGTCCCTTCTTTCGCGCGCCCTTTTTCTCCCCGTCTCCTTCTTCATTTTGGCGCGTCCGCGCACGGCAACATTGGCGGGACCGCGGGCCACGTGACCCGCCAGCCACCAATCGTGCGCGGCGCTTTCGAATCTCGCGGGCTGACACCGCTCCCCACCACGCGCGCCCGCCACTGGTTATCATCGCATGCACGTGCGGGATTGAGCCATTACCTGGTACTTGGCGTTATAGGTATAATTATATAGCGTCGCGATACACATCGAGTAATGGTGATTTGTAGCGCTGCCGCGCCGCGCGCGCACACGCTTTCATATGCGACCACGTGGCGCGGCCGTACTGTCGTCCTATCGGGGTGAAATGGAGAATGATGATGCGCGTCGTGATTGGACGTACGGCCACGCTTCTGCTAATACGTCATCATTAAACGTGCAATGATTTCTCCGTTATTTTTCTTGCTGAAAGTCGCACGTTTTACAAAATGTTGTTATTAAGTTGCAGCTTTTTTAGTAAAATTGCAACAGACGGATTGAAAAATGTACGACGATTGAAAATTGTTCGTTTCTGTATTGTTTTTTATAGTTTATCAATTTATTGGTTTTATCATCATTTAGTAAAAATGAAACGTAAAAGTGTTTCGTAAAGTTTGATTTTAAATAAATTTTTTGGTTAAAATTAAACGCTTAATTTTTATTTTAAATATTACTCGTTATCAAATATTAACGATATATTACCGATTATATACGAATATTAACGATTTAGTAGTATTTGAGTTTTTTTGCATGTCGGTGTTCAATTATTTGAATTCTCTTTTTCAATTTGTATATTTAAATAGATGCTTAAAATGGTATAGTTTTTTGAATTTCATTTGAATTTTATCATGGTATTTTCTCTCGACAATCTTAAATAAAAAAAATAAATAATTTTTTCTTATTTTTCTTTCTTTTCACCGTTATAAATAAATACTGCAGGCAATGACTTTCTGAACAATACTTCCATTTTTCAAGTCCGATGCACATGTGCTGCAAATAAACGAAATTGCGATTCTCAATTTACGGCGATGATGGAATAATGACCCGACATTTCATGCCTTTAACTTAGTATCAACTCATTTGAAATGAAATTAAAGTTCTGAATGAATCTGAACAATATTTTGAGCATTGTTACCTTTTTTGTTAAGCTCAAAAAAGTTTTTCCAATTATTAAACAAATGAAAGTATTTGCAAAAATATTATAAAATTACGTAACATTAAACATTGCATTTTGATAATTTAAAAAATATCGATAAAAAGATTTTATAAAAGTTTTGACATATTTCTATTTTTTATTTGTTGCTAATAGAGTTTTAATGAATGTCAATGGTCAATGATGAATAGCAAGGTTGTTTACGGAGATGCAAAATTGTCTCCATTTGGTTTAAAATATAATTTATCCAGACTGTTTTTAACCCGAGCTGCAGCGAACGGCTTTCGCATGGCCACTTTAAATTGGATTCACGTGAGGTCGAATCCACTGCGACATGGTGTTTCCAGCAACGGCCAATTCTAGCATACTGGCGGATTTAAATCGAGCTCTAGAATATAGAGCCAAAAATACACGCTTGGCCATGCGACTGATGGAGTCACTGCGTACTATTTCATCGAATATTTATTTGACGTCCTTGTTGAAATATTTAAAACACGATATTCTACTTTACTAGTTCTACTTTGTGTTTAACAATATTAGAGAAGGTACCGTTATTGTGCTGCATAACGCAACGAGTGATATCGACAAATATAATGTATTGAACCCTAAATCATTTTTGCACACGAAATCAATGAATTGCTGCCTACTTTCTTTCTCATCCATTTTACGTCGATTTAGCTTGCTAAACTAAATAAATTTATGTTTGTCGTTCTTAATTATTCGTGATATATTGTTTGTTGACTCCGCATTAATGCTAGCATTCGAAATTCCACTCGATAAATTTCATAAATTATTATATTTTCTGTAACATCATTGAATTTTAATGATTTCATACACGTTTAGAAATCACTGACGATTTACCCAGTTTTGCATATTCAAATTTGTAATTTGCGTGGATGATGCTTGATTAAAACATATAAAAATATAATATAGACGAAGAAAAACAATGTTTTAAAAAATGCTGCGTAACCAGTAGTAACAACTGCGATGTTTGATTTGAGCTGTTGAAAGTTTTATTATGCACGTGGATGTTTATGTACGGTCAGCGAAGTACGACATTAAACAGCTGAAATATCGGAAATATATTTTTTTCATTTGAAATATGAACTAAAACATTTCAAAAAAACTTTTTTTTTTTCTTTTTTACTGTTACTGATTTATTATTACGTTAAATCATTTGGGCTTCATTCCCATGTACTCTGTTTATAATGACACAATAATACAATCATTTTATGATTTTATATTGACAGACACTGAACTAAAACCTGTAATATAATAAACAAAAAAATAAAAAAAATAAAAAAAATAAAAAAAATAGTATATTATTGTTGTATAATTTTACTGCCCGAGGAGCGGTTAGAGTTTCAATTATGTCCGCTCCCAAGGTACGTAAAAATGAGTTATTTTAAAAAAAAGTTAACATAGAAGCATTTAGTTTTAAAACATTTTTTAATTTTGCTGATTGAAAAATAAAAAATCTATTTAAAAAAGAGATATTTGTTTTTACTATGATTATGTGAGTAATAACTGCCAATTACTTAATCTATTGCGTGAAATACAAGGGAAAATTGAATTTGTATAATTTTAAACTAAATTTGTATTTACAAGTTAACACAACTTCAACGTAATTCTTTTTGAAGCTTACACATGCTTCTCAAGTATGATTTATTGTCGCAATCAATCACGTGGTGTAATGTTTTGATTCAAGTGAAGTTAGATTCGATCGGCGGTTAAAACACATGATAATTTAAGGAACGCACTAGCCGAATGTTAGAAGATTAATTATCTCGAGATGTGTTTATGTCTACGGAAATGTTGAGCACGAGTTTGTTTGGACTGCTGCTGGTAGCACATTCACAGTTTGACGGAATGTTATTGCGGTCATAATCACAGGCGCCAACAGGTGCGAGCTCGTGCAAGCCTATACATAACCGTATACTGCAGAAACGTGCCGCTAGGAAAATGGCTACTACCTACGTTCCAACCATTAGACAATAATCCCTTTACCCCCTTTCAGGAATCGTTGTAAAAAGTGACGAGGAAACGTCGCAGGTAGTAAATCTACCTGAATTTTTCTTTCAAATCCGTCACTCGGCGAAGCTCGTTGTCAGTAAATTGTCGCAGGTTTTATTAGCCTCTTGTTCGAAGTGTCAGTGTTTGTCAAACAGTTGTACTTTAACGGATAACGTCGTTAAAGTTAATGGTTTGTAAATTTATCTTCCTCGAAACTTCAACAAGCTCAGTGAAAACAAATAATTATCCTCTATTATATTCACATTTATATATTTGTTTGGCTTTGTACTTTTCCGACCAAATGAGCTCCAATTTATCATTGACAGATTTCGCTTTTCAAAGTCGAGAACGACTTTTTTAGTCGGCGATATTAATTTGATACAAAGGAATAATAGAATACAGCACCGGACACTTGTAAGTAAAATAAGTTTCAAATTTGACGACAAAATAAATACACGTATAATGTCAGGAGGAGTTTGAGAAATGATAAAATTGAATAGCCATTGAAGTCATATGGCTGCGTGGAAAAATGGCAAAGACGCATGAATTGCAGAACGAATTGCGAGTGGCGATGTCCTCGGTAGAAATAAGCCGTGTGTGTCCGACTATGCGGAATTTCCCATATATGCGAACAGCTCGATTGCGATTCAGCGAGAATCTATAAATGGCGAGCGGGGTTGGTAACTCGACAAGCACCGACTTCTGTCCGTACGTCCCTTTCAATCGTGTTGTCCTACGTCCTTTTCCTTCAAAGAACATTTACACTGTCCGCCGTATTCTATACATGGACGTCGCGGCTTTAAATAGTAAAATGTTAGTCATGCTTAGTTCATATTTTCAAAAACATCGCAACATTTGCAGGAAACTGTTATACACCGAATGTTTCTACCACATTTATCGAGTACTAATTATCAAAAAAGGAATAACGGTGAAATGGAAGGTCAGCAAAGTTGTAATATTTCGAATGGAAATGGCAATATTTTTATTTTGTAAAATAGAATTCCTATTAATAAAGTTGATGATACGCTAAAGTTAGTCGAGTTAAGCTTTTATTATTCAATGATATTGCGGTCTTCGTAAATGATGGGAAATTTGAAATGATTGAATTGTTTATTCTGCATATCGGGAAAGATATGAACAAAAAAAATTAATTTTTCATTTGAAATAACAGATTTCAGAGCTAAACGTAGACGCACATTCTAGGGTGTAATAAAAATCATATCAATCGTATGGAAATAATATACTATTTGATGTTAATTAGTACGAAAAAACAAATGACCGTAACCAGTCATCTACGCAGAGGTGGCAAACGTTAATTTTAAGTTACAAATTTAACTCATTTCATGGTACGTATTTAATTGAGAACTATTAAAATTAGAATTAAAAAATTAGTTATTCGATTGTTACATGCTACATTTTATAATAATTGTAATAGCAGACAGCATATATAAAATTTAAAATTTCAACTCTCATATAATATATTAATATGTATATATTAATAGACTAGATGAAAATTGAACGTTGACAGTTGAAATAAGTATACTCATATCGAAGTATGGATGATTTTCTATTATTTTAAAATGTTATTGATGCAATATTTTATCTTTCACTACATAAGAAAGAAAATTCTTTATTTTTCATGAATTAGCACTCTTTATAGTAAAATATTAATCAACATAGTAAATTTTAAATCACTTTCAAATTTAATTTGCTTAGTAAGGTACTTTACTCACAGACATGCTTCTTTTGGCTTCGATAGATAGAGAGAAACATAAATTCAGGAAGTAAATCAATGAGACAAAGAAGAAAGTTTAACGGTGGTTGCAACTGAGTTACCAATAGATTTTAAGGAAACGGTATCATATCTCGTGACAAAGATCTACGCTCTTATCGAAATGAAATTGTCCTAGGCAGTGCGATGAGCGAAAGTAGTATGCTTTTCGGCTGACCCCTTCCCCCGCGCCCATCGTCGCTTTCTTCTCGTCTGAGAAACGCGGCGCTCGTACATTATGAACGCCGAAAAAAGACCATCGCCGAGACGTTTAATTTCCGAAGCCCTTCCGCCAACTCCATTCACGCTGCTGCCGGCTTGAATTCCGTCATTCAGGGTCGACTTACGACTCGCGCTGTAAAAAGCGGCATCGCTGCGAGGCAATCTTCCGGGCGATAGCCATGAAATAAACTCGGGCGAGAAGCGGACACTTCGTTAACTAACTGCATGGAAAACATTCAAGGGATGAAGCAGTTATTTGCACTGACATCAGTCTCGCTTTGTACCGAAGACTATTCATTCCGACTCGCGCGAATGCTTCCAAATTTCTATTCTGCCATGTACCAACAGCGTTTTTATCATTTCAAGTATTCGACGAATTACTTGAAATTTATTCTGTCATTACAATTGCCTAAAATACGGCTGCTCAATACTTTTTAGTTATTTGTCTTGTAATCAGTGTAAAAACAAGTGCTTATTATTGATAATTATAACATACATTAGTAATTATAATATACATTTTATAAATGTAACAGAAAAAAAGAAACCGAAAAGAAAGTATGGTGAATGTGAAAAAATACAAAATTGTATATCAAATTTTTACAACTAAATGTATATAACAATACATACACTCACTTACTTCACTGAGACAACAAATTTGTAAGACGTAACAAATCAAATTTGCAACAGAATGTGCATGCTCGCCATCAATCTATCGGTTTCATGCGCATGCCCTCAAAACCATAAGTCTCTCGAGCTACTGCAAATTAATTCGTAAAATAAAATCTCGTTCTATAAACTGCTTGTAGTGCTTTCAAAAATATTATGCTAAATGACTGCGAGCTGAATTTTACCGGGTTGGAATAATAAATTGAACGAAATACATTCCACGTGGAGGGCAAGTCCGTTAATAAATCTGGAACAAAAGAACGAGCCAGCCTTCGGCCAGTCAAACGCCATACTGTTGCCAGTCTACATAAGCTGGTAAGAGTGTGGCAATTGTAGACTTAGATAAAATAGAAGACTTATAATAATAGAAGACAATATTCATAACCACTTTTCCAAATGAAAAATTGAGCAAACAATATTTCGGACCATTAAATACTTTACACCGCACCACTGTTAACGAACCGAATACGTAAAACTTTAACGCACGCATTACAAATCTCGACGCGAACCGACCACCTCGATTGCTATCGGTAAACTAATAATAATGTGAAAACATTTCCGAATCGTTAATTAGAAGATTCATGCCTTTTTCGATCAAGACCTTTAAAATATATGAAAATAACATATAGACATAAAATCACTACACTGTTTATACGCAATGTTAACGAAGAAATACGAAAAAATTCATAAAGCTTACAATAATTGTAAATGATTATTTTTACATTTAAAAATAATTTAAAAACTATAAATTTCCTTGTCAACAAAATATCAACGAATTATATGTACAAAAATATTATTAAAATCCGTAATTTTTCACATTAAAAATATTTTAGTAATTTTTTGAAATAAATAATAATATTAATTTTCATAAAATATTTTTAGTTCTTTCAAATATGTCTTACATTATATTTCTACGATATTGTAAAAACATATTGTTTGATATTTTTGAAAATATTTTTTAGCTAATCGAAAATATTTTGTACCCGTAATTATTTTTATAAATTTTGATTATATTATAAAAACTTTTTCAGTGTTTGAAATCACGAATTTTCAAATATTTTGACCATGTAAATTTATTTATATATGATTGCTATATTACTATTATATAAATAACAAATACAAAAAAATATTTATTGAAACTAATTTTTTCTGATGCCAGCTACTTGCGATTACTAAATAAACAAAATTTTTCTTTAAATAAATGAATTCATTTATTATATAAATATTCACTAAGATATGTAAAATTAATTAATAGTTTTAAGTTAAACAATAAATAATCCATGCATTAATATTCATAATTAATACAATCTATGACAAAAAATTTACTAAAATAAATATCAGAAATCAAAGAATATTAGAAATGAATATTGCTTTCAATACAAGCTGCTGAATTACGACATTTGAAACTGAAGAGGTAGAAAATAATAAAGTTACAGTCAGCTCATAAAATAGCATGTAAAGTAGCTTTTGATGCTGAAGACGCGTCAAATATTTTTCTGGGTTTCTGGGTTTCTTGATATGTACGTGCGATCGTGCGCGATTACGGCATACCGCGGAAACGAAACCTTATGGTTCTTCAGTAAATGTGCAAAGATTCAAAAGCTGAACGATATCATAAAAGTAAATGTAGCAATAAAACGTATCGTAGAATATTGAAAAGGATTGGTATGAGGTAGAAGAGTGCAATGATTCTTATATATGTTACGTAATTTTCAATGAGTTATCCGTATAGTCATAATTCATTTATTGTCGCGAGTACAAATTTGGTCTTGTGATTTTTAAATAAAAAAATGTATTTGAATAATTAAACCAAAACAAAATTTCAGTCATAAAAAATTTGAAGTTCAGGTCGTAAAAATGTAGCAACTTTAATTGTTAAATGCTAATATTAATTATGAGACTCGTTAAATTTATTGAGATACAAAAAAGTTACAAAGTATGAAAAATAGCATAAAATATATTGGTTTTGCTGATTGATTTTTTTGAATATTTAAATTAATATTTACCAAGCGAACATATTTTCTTAGTATTGGAATTACTGAAACGCTGATTAATAGTTAAAAAAAAAAATTAATACAGGCTTCAGTGAAAATTAAAAATGAGATATACAGACAATTTTGTTGGTATGAAATCATGAGTTTTATTGTTGCAATGATCGACCTTCAGAGTTAATCCGGTACAAAAAAGTAAATGCAACTAGAAGACACTTATAAGTTTCTCGACGGCGTATAAATTCAAATAGCAGGTTCTCGCAGAATTTATATGCAGAATGTTGTGTCGTGACGTTTAATAAATCGCGTGCACGAAACATCGATCCCTTTTGCAATTGGAGGCGATTGAGCCCGTAAAATAAAGTCAACCGGCGTTGACGCAAATTAACCGGACACGGTAATAACCACCATGCAATTACGCAGAACAACAAAATTGAACCCCGGATTTCTGCCTCCTGAAATTTATATAATTCTTCGTAAATTGTACTCTTTTTAAGTATGAATATTAATGTTAATTGCTCTATTAAATTATATTATACTGTAAAATAAAAAATACTTGTAACGTGATTCTAAAAAAACCGCTCAATAATATTTTCCAACTTGTTAAAAATAACTTTTCATGTCATTGTTCTTTCATGTTTTGCGGATTAAGTATCAAATGAATATTATATTTGACGTAATTAATTCCCATTGGCTATTTACAATTCCTTAATTTTGAACTCATAGTCATTTCACTTGATTTTTTGAAAAAATGTATATATTATAACTGATTATACAATACAGATATAATTGACAATAAAAACATACTATATTTTGAAATATGGGAGTAATTTCATAGATATACAGAATGTAATATACTAACGTCTAATATTATAATCATAAAAACAAAATAATAATATAATATATCATAATAATATAATTATAATATTTTTGATTAAAATGAATATGTCCTAGTTTTCGTGATTTTTTAAGATGTCCTAGTCTTCGTAAGACACGTTGATATAGTCTATTAATAAAAAATAGTAATAATAATAATACATTAAACATAACGTTCGCCACGTGGTATGTGAAAATAATCTATACTGTATACTGAAATAACATCAAAAGCAGTTGAATGTGAATTATGTATTATTCGATTTGAAAAGAATGTTTTATAAATGTGAAGAACATTATTTATAAAAAAAATCATTTCATCAATTATTTATAAAAAAAATTATTCTCGGATTATATATGCATAACAATTTTTAATTCTATAAACAAATTAAAAATTTAAACTACTCTTAAATTTACCACATAAAAACAAAGATTATTATGATATTTATTAATATTAATCAAATGTTTAGGATTTGAAGGAATTGTAAAATGGCTAAACAATATATACACACTTGAAACATATAAGATCCTTATTCACAAAATCAAAAGTTTTGTTCTCAAGACTTGAATACAATATAATAGAAAATTTTTCTGAATTTTTTATTTATTAATTTATTTATTTTTTTTTTTAATTGAAAAGTAATATGTCATACTCAACGCGTTTTTAAAAGTATTATGATCTTTGAGTATAAATATGTCTAGGAAAATTGGTTGCTTGGTAAATAATTCTTTCTTATTTTTATAAAACTCGAAAAGTAGTATTGTGAAATCGAGATATAATTCTCCTGTATCACTGTAAATTTAACTGTTTTAGAGTCAACACAAATACGTAGAAAAATTAACGATAACATTCGTGCATCTTGTCATATAACAGTTAACCCTAGAACTCACATCATATTTTGACTCTCTTTTTCTCATGTTTCCAAATGTCAATTTTCGCTCAGGACAAATGCACTCCATTAATGCTTTCTAGGATTAAATATAAATATACTTAATTATACTTATTTTAAACATTTAAATGTACGTTACTTCTAATTTTTGTTAATAAATTATAAATAAACAGTAAAAACATTCAGCTTTATCACATACAACAATGAATTTTCCTCAATGATCAAAATAATCTATAAAAATGAAATACAACTTTTTCACTAATCTCGAACTCCAATAAAGGCCATTCTTATTAGAGTTATTTGCATTTAAATTGAAAGCAATCACAATTACCCTTTCCTATCAGTAGCGAAATGTAAACACACTATACAGCTTTACACTGCAAACATTTTACGCATTCCTATTTCAAATGATAACAGGATACAACCGAAATTCGCAACGATACAGTAAAGTTTTCACAGCAATGATAAATCTCTCTGAAGCGCACATCGGAGCGGTCGGTTTAAATGGCTGGATCATCCAGAGATCTAACCAATGCGATGTGGACTGGGAACCCTCCTTAGAACAAGGTCTTAGGGGCTGAAAAGTTTGGTCCCTTTAGTCCACAATTCCCAACAAAACCGTCTTGTAAGCCAAGTTGTTTCCGGAATACTTGTGCACTTAGTCGAAGGTAAACGAACCTAAGCGTGACACTTTTGGCAGTTTATGCTAGCCCAATAATTATTACTGGACTATCCATTTCGGACCATCGTGGTCGCGAAATGGTCGCGTTATGGTCAACCAAACGATTTGACACCAAACCCCAAGAATTGCCCCACGTATGTAAGAGCATCCGGTCTGACCGTTCATCTTCCTACTGTTCGTCTCCTTCCGCTTGTAAATTTTGAAGAGGAACTCGATCGACTGTAAATGGTTTCGTGGTAGCAAATCATGATTGTGTCCAACTTGAAAAGCCGAAATCCTATCAATTCAATCAGCTTTACATTTTGAAAATGTTACTAATTTAACTTACGTTAACGAAGCTCATTTTAAAATCTTTTTAGATTTACGTCTCTAGGACTTATACAGTAATTTAAAAATTATACTAATTTTAAGGTTATAATTATAATCTAGTTATGTTGTGATGACTAAAATAAAAAAAAAGATAGGCTTTATTTATCCGGATTAAATGCTACAGTACTACGATGTTATAATTACAAAACTGGATATAAATTTCTGAAGGATAAACCGACGTTTGCTTCGCAGAAGCTTGCATAAAAATAATAACAATTTTGTTATACACGTGCAAGTTTAAATCTGGTTTTAAGACAAGAAATTAAAGCTGCGTAATGTAATCGATAATTTATCTCCCAAGATATTTGCAAAGTATAATTTAGGATCACATTTTTACTTTCAGCCCTGCTTTTCGCGCTTCCAATTACCACTGAGAAAGCCTTTCATTGATAAACTTTTTTGCGCTGCAAGTTCTAAACATCATGTCGGAGTGTACTTCCTAGTTGTTAAGAAATGCACGGCTATAGGAGAAGTTCTGGACAGACGGCCTGACGTGAACGTAGTTATGGACCAGGTATAGCGTAGTAGCGGACCGGCGTGTTGGTAGCGATAAATCATGGGTTACCACATTGTAGCCTAGTAAATCATCGGACGCGGGGAACGCGAGAGCTTCCCAGCGTGAAATGAAACGAATTCATCTCTGTCAACCCCCACTACGCGCTTTTATCCGCCTCTCACCCCCTTGCCTCCCATCCTTTTCCGCCATCATTTCACCCACCCTCATCTCTCTCTTTCTTCTCCCACTCTTTTGCTCTATGTTTTCTATCCCTAGCACGCAACATGATAGGTCGAAAGTACCAGACTTATGTATGTTACAGAATTTCACCTATGTACTTTTGTTATCTAATGCAGCATAAAAATGTATCTAAGTTGTACAATTGTAACACTTGTGCTTAGCAGCTACGTGATTTTCAAAAAAAGAAATAAAAGATTTTCGTTACGTTTTATCATTCCTACAATCCTAACTAAATTGCTGTAGAATTGTAATAACCTGATTCAATCTTCATTATAACTAAGTCATTATTAAAAAATTTAAAATACAAATCGTAAACCATTTTATGTTCGTTGTTGTTTTGAATTTTAATATTGAGAATTTTTTTAGATTTCCAGGATGATTTAATGTATGCAAATTACATCTAACAAATCAAAATGGATGGTAATTATATAATCAAGAAAATTCGTCATTTTTTGAATAATAAATGTGACACGTGCAACATTGTAAGTTGCTGTAGAATAATTTATGGTTTCGAAAAAATGTCTTGAATATATCTTTCCAGGAAATTTTATCTTCTTTTATTTTAATACCTTTGAATAAATGTTGGAATTATATCTCTCTAAAGAAGTATAAAATAGTTTCATTCCACAAAAATTTGAAGTAATATTGTTTCTTTGAGTTTTTTTTTTTACTTAAAGTGTTAACTGATGAAAAAATTTTACTTATTATGATGGGAATTATTTGTAAATAGTATAGATCTAAAAATTTTTTAGAAATAATACATTATGATATGTATTAAATTGTTATGTTATATATTACTACCAAATTTACTTAAGTATCAGAAAACATTCAGCGCTGTCAATTAATGTCTTTTTAAATGAGGATACTAAATCAAATGGCTTGTATATATAACATTTTTAAACGGGAGAGCAATTAATTTTTTGTTATATGTAATATATTCACTAATTGAACAGCGTGCTAAATATATTAGGTGCACTTTTCAGTAAGAACATTCTATTTATTAAACAGCATACAGTGGAATTAATAGAAACTGTGAAATAATTGATGAGTTACGTATTAAAACATTGAAATTGCAAATAACATAATGAATCAAATTTGTTAAATAATTATAGCAAGAATTATAATAATAATTGTTAAAAGATTGCATGGTTTATTCTATTTATTTATTAGGCTATTGAAAAGCAATTTCCGAAAATGTTTCTCTACAATGTGATTTAAAAAGTAATACAATCAGGAAAACGTTTCACATCAAGCATTCTAAATTTATGTTTCTTAAAAATTTAGTTTCATTCGAAGTAAACGGTGATTTAAGTACTCCTTCAACGAAAAGACGTTGATTAAAATTTATATGTGATACGAGACTAATTCTTTATAAGAAATTCTATCTTTGATCTATTTACCAAAACGACGGTTTATTCGTGTAAGGCAACTTTCAACATTTAAAGTAATTAAACAATTGATTGTTCGCCTTGTACATTATATAAAGCGGTATTCATATTCCTTTATTCATTTTAATAAATGGAAGGCAAGAATTTTCTCATCTTAACTTCCACTGTCAAGCTTTCTTTTCGATTTTGCGACAGCAATACGTCAGGTTACCCTACGTTACTGACTACGGAATTTATTTTTTCATTATCCGAAACATGAGTCTCCTGTGGGAGAGTACATTCATCTCAACGTTGACGCGTAACAGAACCGCTCGAAATAGAGCTCGATATTCGTTTCCAAAGTTTACGGGGGAATAGGAACTTTGGCAACAATTTCATTTTTTCCCTTCTATTCAAGTTTACGATCCCCTTTAATTCAATAGTAACCTTGCGTGTTTTTTCATTAAATTATGTATTTACGTTACGTACCAACATTATCAAAAAAATTGTTACTAAATTTTCCCATTAAAATCTTATCAATAATTACACGTTTTTTAATTTTTATTTTTATTTTTGAAATAATAAATTCTCGCATTCCCTAAGCATTCGAAAATCATTTTCTATTATGACAATAATATTTGATTTGAACAATCAACTGCTTTTCTTAGTGTTTTAAAGAAGATTTGTATTTTTTGCAATCTGATTATTTAGGAAATTCTGTATTTTTGAGGTTTTTACACAAATTAATATGTTTGTATTTACAAATGAATAAATTACTTATCAATAATATTTTATTTTATGTTATAAGCTTATTATGTACCATCTTTTTTATTACAGATTTAATGCATGAAAAAGTTACGGAAATTCATGAATCAAAATGGCCATCGAGAAATCAGAATCAACGATGCGTGAGGATTACATGGACGTTGAAAATTTTTCGCAAACTCTTTGGCACTCTTCCGCTGTTTATTCGCTTTGATCGATGCTCGAGCTGTACCGGATGTATGAAGGAAAAATGGCGAAAAACGGATTTCCGAATAGCGAAAGAAGCATAATTTTAAGTGGGAGGAAAAATACATGCAAATTTTACTTAGCATAAAGGACATAAAAAAGAGGAACATGCCATTGCATTTTGTAATTTTCAATTGGATATAAAATATATATGAGTATAAATATTTTGTTGCAATAAACCTTTAATTGTAATCAAACATAAATATTAGAAACGTATAAATACTTTATAAAAAACTGAAGTAGATAATCATTTTCTGACTATCGTTTCTTTGTGTACCAGTTTTTTTTGAATGACTTAATCTGGACTATATCAGATTTATATATATATATATATATATATATATATATATATATTTCTGTTTCACATTAATATTCTGTGATTCCTATAATTCATACTTCTTTTAACGCACTTCCAATATTCTTTTTCCTTAATTTTAGTCACTCTGATTTATGACCAATATCTCTCATATATCAAAATAGAAACACATCTTTCCTGACATCTAACAATTTAAATTAAATAACAACTTTACTGAAATTTCTTCAACGAAAATAGTCAATTTTTAATTCGGCTTTTGAATACTGTTATTTCAACTGAAGTGATTATACATTTAACTGCCATTAAGCCTCTGGCCCTGGTAAACAAACATATAATATAAATATTTTATTAAATTGTTTAATGTATTGTTAATGTTAAAAAACAGCAATTTATATTAAACTGAAAATTAATAATCAATAGAACGTAAATTCAATAAATATTATTTATTTTCATTATCATTAATTTAAAAATTTGTCATGCGTATAACAGTAAGGCCCATTTCTGTTAACAATGTTTGATATGATAAGTAGCATAAAAAATGAATGCAAGAAACTAAAAATCAATGATAGTGAAACAAAAGGCTCCAACCAAGCACCGAAAGTGTTGTTGATACACTAATTGGAAGTGTGTACCATTTGTTCTTTTATTTAATCAGAGCTAGAGGAAAGAAGGGGGTTGGTCAGAGCCACGTATTGAGGTTACCATTCGCGTTGTGGTGGAAGACTATTACGCGACTCTCGCATAAATTGAACGACGCTACCTCGAAATGTATGTAGCCGTAAATTTCGTAGACAAAAATAATGGCATCTCATTTTGTAAATGGCGTTAAACTTCTGAGTTCATTCTGTATTTCGTGGAGCTTTGCTAGCAAATTTGTCTCTTCATCGTCTCATTGAAAAAAGGGACTTGCCTGGGCAAGCGAGACTTAGAAATTTTTACCGGCTCGACAAAATCGAGTTGAAATTGGGTCAAATTTGAAATGGCGTATAAATTAAATCAATATTTATTAGGCGCAGTCAATGATTTAGAAAAAAGCCAGTAATTTAGGGCGGACCATTTATTTCAGGGCAGTCATGCGTCAAAGGTTAAATTAAAGGACGGCCGGTTGATCTAAGCGAGTGTATGTGCCGGTAGCGGGATGTGTGCACAACAGGAATAGGAAATCTAATTTTCGACAAAACTAGGGTCCCTTTTCGGACAAGTAACCCTCGTTGTATTATTTATAAGTGCTCGAAATTGGTACCTAGGCATGCCGAGCACGCCCCCATCATTCTACGAACGCTGCCGGGGCAATGTCTTCTCAGCATTGCAATTTCGGATAAGTCACAAATATTTTCATATAATACACTCAGAGGTGTAGACCGTATTTTTTAAATACATTTATTGACATATTTCGGATGACAAACTGCGATATAAATTATCTGCTTCTGCGTTTTATTCGTAAGTGCAAGAATCGCGTAGTTCACAAAATCTTAATTTGTACAAGTCAAGCTGAATTGTTTGTATGAACCCAATAATTGACAGCAGTATTCGTCTTGTGTGCAAAGTATATTATTCATCGTTTGTGTTAGCATGCATATGATAGTGAAATCTGTGAAATCAGTGAACATCGAGCTGATGAGTTTACCCGCGCAACCCGCGTGGAAAAAAATATTGCCAGCTGGTCTGGCAATAATCTGGCAGAAGTCTGAATCGTAATCGCGAGCCAGATGCCTGCCAGGTGCATGCCATACTGTTGCCCTATTTCCGAAGTCTGGCATTGGTACGGCACAAATCTGGTATGCGGCTGGCTCGCGATTATGATCCAGACTTTTGCTAGAC
>JABFOV010001388.1:0-25766 GCA_022817685.1 Aradophagus sp. ZL-2020
TTCTTAAAAGAACCTTCTTGTGAATGCATAATATATCAATCTTAAAAGTTTATATTATAGATCTGAGTATTATTAAATTGTATAACAAAAAGTCTGATTTATCTTTGAAATTTTTTTTTTTTTTTTTTATTTCATTAAGAAAGTTTACAAAGCACTGTAAGTGTTATTTCCGTGTTTACTATTTTTATTTATTAAAATTGAAAAGGCAAAAGTACGGTAAAAATCTTTTGACGTTAATTAGTGAAGGTGTGATTCAATCAAGTGATAGAAATTAATTAAAAGCAAGGTGGACTCTTATTTTGGTCGTGGGATTGAAGCATTGAATAAAAACATTCAACATTTCTCTAGAAGTATGGCCCACTGTGAAAAACGGGTGAACTAAATTCTACATGTTTTTGTACTCACAAGTGTTCTTCGATTTTGGTTGCCAATCTATAATGCAGTTCACGTTATCAGATACAAGAACCAAGTTATAAGAAGGTGCCGTCAATGGATCAAACTCATGAATGAAATACGAAGATTCCATGATCATGAATTGGAGTTACGTTTTTGCAATTGACAGGTTGGTACTCCAGTCAGTTGCTGCTGACATGAATGGTGTCAAACAAAAACCGTTGCTCTGCTCAAATATTTAATCACTTAAATTCGTGACTATTTTTACACGTACCCTCGTGGAAAAAATCAGTCTGGCCATGATCTAGCAAGGAGTCTGGCTTAGACTAATTACCTGATGGAATCAGTCTGGCATTAGTATGGCAATAGTCTGGATTTGTTCCGCAAGCCATACGACTGAAAGATGATTAATTTTTAAATGTTAAGTTTTTCATTTATTATTAATATTATGCTCTTTAGGCCGTTGTAAAATATTATATATATAGGCTCTCGTAAGTTTGTGTAACGGCCTAAATAGCGTAAAATTAATAATAATTGAAAAATTCAATAAATATTTATTTATTGAAAAAATGATCATCTTTCAGTAGTACGGCTCGCGGAACAAATCCAGACATTCGCCTGATATGTTGCTAAACAACTGCCATACTACTTGCCGTACGAATGCCAGACGGATTCCGTCAGGCAATTAGTATGGACCAGACTCCTTGCCGGATCATTGCCAGATCATTGCCATTATTAATACGAAAATTTTTGTAAACTTTCAATGTAAAAATACATTTTTACATTTTTCCATGTAAAGTCAACAAAATGTGACAACCTTCACACTAATAAAAATCGTACTGTTTTTGCTTGGATTGCTTCGATACAGTTGTGAAAGTTATTAAAGTTGATTTCGCAACTCAACTTGGTAATCTTACTCAAATTTCGCAACTTTTAAACTCGAATTATTGGAAAAGTTAAACGCTTTGGCAATAGTTAAAGAAGTTACTTTCGGTGCCGTATTTACGTTACCACGTGTAGCTACTCGTATTTCGTCAAAACAAAGGACGTATTCCTAGAAATGTGAACTGTTAAACAAAGCTCGTGGGAAGTTTGATTTTTCATCATAGGGCCGTAGTAAATTGCGCGCCAAGTGTCCGCCGTGAAATTGGTTTGCGATCCCATCTTCTGCCCACTTCCCACACAGAAAAGTCACCAGCTAATTTCTCCTTGTCTTCGTGATATCCGCTGAACATGTTTCACGGTGTTACATAAAGCATCATAATACATACAATAAGTGGGGGTATGAAACGCGCGCAGGCGCACGAAAATCGCTTCGTTGACATTCATAGTGCACTATAACCGACGCCTTGACCTTCGGTAATTCTCGACGTTTCATTTGCGTTTAAATGATACGTTTGTAATCAATACTTTGATTCTAAAGTTTCTATTTAATGAAAAGGTAGAAGTTTTTTCATTCGATTATTGATGACGCTTTGACAACTTATGTGAGCAAAAACTACACTATTGTTGAAACAGTACACTTCCAGCATTATAACTTGGTGTATCTTTCATCGGAACTTTAATGCTATTTGTATAACAACAACGAGTATACATGTTTATTAAGCAAAATATTTGAATTAAACTAAATCTTTGCAATTAATGAAAAAAAAAAGAAAAAGCGTAACTGTTTGTGCAACACGCACTTCTTATTCATTGCAATTCATTCGTGGAAGTTATTTTTTAGATTTAGTATGAAGAAGTTATCTCGCGATCTTGTTGATAGCGTATGCGCTTTAATATGCTCAGAGTTCAATGCGTTGGATTGCGAGAAAAATTGCCGCACACGATGCAACTGCAGCGGGTACGCAATTGCAAAGTGACCGCGCGGTTACATTAACAAACAATGGTTTCGTGATGTCCGCGGAGTTCGAATGGGAAAATGCGCGGAAGCTACCGCCAACGTCAGTCTACCGTCCAATAAGGCTAACTCCGTGCTGTTGTATGGATTGAGCTTTTTTTAATCGGCGCTTCGTTTGAAATTCATGTAAAAAACATAAATAATTAACGGCATATAAAAACGTTAATTAGAATGACCAACATCGGCTTGATTTATTAGCTGTAAATTAAATGGGAAGGTTATACATCATTAATTTTTACGCGACTATTTTATTCACTGAGTAATTGTGGATTCAATTTTCTACTCTAGAAAATGACCACAAAACAATCTTGCTGAATTTAAAAAAATATTTTTATGAAATTAGCAACGGAAAGTATTGTTTATAATAATGTAAAAATATTCGGTGTTACAATAAATTGTTGTTAACTACTCAGCGTGAGGTGAGGCATTATTATGTAAATAAATGTTTACACTGGAGTATTCCAGTGTCGTTTTTAATACTTTCACAGTCATTAAATTTAATGTGTCGTTTTGCATTTACTGATATTTCACGTTACGACCGGGTCAGCCATTCGCCGATAAACTATATATCGCATGTTAATAAATAAATTAAAAACTCCCACGAAATGAAAACAGCAGCCAGTTTACGATGCCACGCAAAGCGTTAAATAAATATCTCGAAATTTTTCAACAGTTTTCTTCCAAATTTATCAGCGACTGCATTGTTTTCATTTCATCGCTACAGTAAAAAAGTAACAGCAAGAGATAAACCAACTTTCACTACAAAAAATTAGACTTTATTATAATACAACGTAATTATATACACCGATAAAAAAGTGTATTTTTATTATGTTCATTATACTTAATAAAACGGTCGTGGACTTTAAAACGTTTCATTAGCAATTTCTTCATTGAACTTGGCCATAAAATAAAAAACAAACAAAAAAGAAATAAAATTTATCAAGTAGCCTGAACACTTTGCACGTTAAAATATGATATTCCCCTTGAGTTTGAGCCTTGATATGAAAACTACTGTCCAGACAAAAGAAAACTCATTTCATAGCACATCTGGCATAACAATGTAACGAACGACGATAAAACACGTAAGTCGAGACGACTTTTGATTCTCTTCGGCTCAGTAGCATGCACTATCACAACAACATTATTCATTATTCATATCGTCATTATTCGTAACCAAAGCATCCGAATCCGACAAAGAATAACGCCTCATTCCGCTGATTAGTTGCGATGATTCACAGCAAAACAAGATCACGCGGCCGGTGAGTCACAGCGTGCATCTGAATATTAATCTACTGTGATCTACTGAAATGCTGTTTCAACGCGATCTCCCGTGCTGTAACAGCTTCTAATGCTTTACTGCGTAGTTTCAATCTTTGGTTGGTTACACGGGACGTCTGACAAAAGAAGAATTCACGACGGAGCTTAATCAGTCGCGCGATAAGAGGGAAAAGCGTGGAATAAGATATCGCTTCAAGCCGAAAGGCAGAATACGACATAATGTGATGTTTAATGTCGAGCGATATTCGGGACATAAGTTTTTGCTACTCAATATTCGCAGAAATTAAGACGTACTGGAGAACATCGTGTTGCAATTCTGCTTATAATTTCCATTTTAATCATTAATCACGAAGCGAAAGAAAAGTTTTGAAAATAGCTCAATGCTTCATTATTGGAGAAGATAATATAAAGATATAAATGATAAAATTTAATTCGAAGACTTTAATTTTAAAACTATGAACGGACTTTGTCACAAAAATAAACAATTGAAATTGTTTAAACTTGAAGAGAGTTTGTACACATAACTACCCTTTTTTTCAATTACAAAAATCTAAAATAATTTTAATTCAAGCAATCTTAATAAACTTCAAATTCACTCGATAAAAAGTATTATTTCGGAGGGGGGAAAAAACGAGGAGCATGATTTGGCCGCATTAACTAAATTGTGGTTGTCACAAGCAAACATTTCGCCAAGCGCGACGTGACCGGGATAAGAGCAACCGCGCAAAACCGGCGCCGTCATCCCGCGTCAAGTAGATCTCGCGATCAAGCCGAAAAGGACCAAAACGAGCGTAACCGAAAAGCCCTTTCTTCGTCAGGGGTCAACTCGGCTCGGCCGCGAAGCACTTTTTTATCGGCGCGTCGCCCGCGGACTTGAGCCCTGTTGCGCAAAGTTCACGCTCGGCTCGTTCACGAGCAACAAAAGCCACGAAAGTCTTTGATTCGATCGCGGGCGCCGATTCGCCACACAAAAGGCCTACATGCGCGTAACAACAACCGCGACCTGCTGCCATCTCCCTCTCATATTTGTCGCTGCTCTATAATCTTTCTTCCTTGTCCTCCATCTCCGCTCGCTTCGTCTTCGCTTCATTTTTTCCCTCCTTTATTCGTCGTTACTCCCCGTAATAGCGGCAATAAGGGTCCACTTGACTCGCGTGCCACCGGAGCACGTCAGGCCTTTTGATAATCCCGCCTCTTATTTCGTGCGGGGGGATCCCGGGTCGCGGGAATGAGATGAAGTACGAGAAAAGTATGAGAAGAGGAAACTGTATATCCAGGAAGGAATGCGACGGAAGGTTCAAAAGAACCGCGCCGTGGTACCGGGGGACCGACGTTTTAACCGCGCGCGATATGCACCAAACGGGTTTTCGTTTCATTTCGATGCAAAAAAGCACGCCGACCATTCGACTTTATTATTTTTTTGCCGACGGTTTTTCTCTGCCCCTTCTGCTCCTCCCGCGCCCGGGCCGCATCTTTCTTCCTTCGTCCTTGTTTTCGATCGGGACATGAATGTTTATTTGCGGCCGAATGACGTTACGGACGGAGCCGCGCTTGCAATCGTAATTGAGTATTAATACGCGCCGGGCAACGAAACGTGTTTGCAGTGATAATAATAAGAGTCTTGTTATCTTTTTCTGCCTCCTTGTTCCGCTCAGGCCCGGGTCCCGCTGCATTTCGGCCATCGCAATTTCACGGGGGTATTTGCAGTGAAAATATTGGTTTAAACATTGGACACGGGTACGAATGGGGGGATAATTTAAATTTGACAACAGGCCAGCCGTTGGCCTTTTTTTGACTTCCTCGCCACTTACTCGTCTGATTTTCTTCTTCCGTTTTTCTGTCCATCTACGATTCTTTTTCTTTTTTTTGCTCTTCTCTTTCCTTCTTTTTTATTGTTCTTTTCTTGTTCTTTCATCCGCGTATGTATACGCATTTCTGATTCAGCGGGGCATTTTAATGGGCGTACTAAAATAATTTGAAGCACGCCTTTAATAAAAAGTGTAGCAATCCTGTCCTTGCATTATCTTTCTTCTTGTACGTCGGGCCGCTGGACATAAACCAGCGTGGTAATGTAAAATTATATCGCCAATAAGATATTCCGCAACAAAAACGTAGATACGCAATCCGCTATTTCGAATAAGAAATCATCTTCGGGAAAGTTAATGCATTTATATATTTCATGCGCTGAGGAGATGGTTCGTTATTTCTCAAACAAAATCGAAACACTCAGGAGCGAGCGTTTTTTTCAACTTCCGATAACACTTTTTCTTCAACGTACCGTGGTTTATATATAGAATCGCACGCCAATTTCCAAGAAAAGTTTGATCTTCAGGAGCATTTAAGTAAAAAATTTTTACGCGTCGATGAGGAGAATTCTTCTGTGATTACAATTAGATTTCTAAATTGCTAATGTAAAATATCAGAAAAATATTTTCTATTTTGCGTTTTATGGAAAAAATCGACATGTTAAATCACGCACTCATGGATTCATGCTGGTAAGGACACAAAGTAATTTCGTACCAACACTACAAGAAATAATAGCTTACTTTGCAACATCTGAAATGTCTCTAAACGAAATACTTATTTTTCCAATGTACTACACAGTAAATTACTGCAGTTAATATTTTACAGTACAGTCTCCAATTATTTATCAACTAAAGTTCTTGACAAGATAAACAATCTAACATCGCCATATTCATTTCACTGCAATCCTTGACTGTCATTTCCGTTCTTTTCTGTACGAGAGAGAAAAAAAAATGGCCGTAACCTCAAGAAACCCGACAATATTTTTCGCGAAACCATCAAAAACCCGTGCAAAGCGACTAAACCCTCCAATTTTATCACTGCCTCGGCAAGTATCCCAATAAAATATGCGCTTTTTTCAACAACATCGCGCGATCATTCTCGAAATTGAGCGCATTGTTCGCATAAATGCCGGTCAGTTATTTTACTGCCTCGCGCCTTAAACGAGAGAAATTTCACGACAGCGTCATTTCTATTTATATATAATCCACTTATCGATCAAAGCAATAAGTGCGAGGCTGTCGTCGCTCTGGAGTACGTCAACCTCCGCAAACACCTACTCATCGTCCTTAAAACCTGCGAGCGCAACGGCCGGGGCAATAAATTTGGAAGAAAACGCCGAAGCCGTTGCGGTCAGGCCCCGCGGACCGCCCGGCCTTATTCGCGACGCGAGTCGAAGCCTCGTTATTTCATTACCTCGGCCTGCAGAAATTGTTGCCGAGTAACAGACACTGGCTCGCCTTCCCGCGATTCCCTTTTGGAGCCCGGCTTCGCGCGCGACCCTCGACTCCGCCGCAAACCGCAAACGGGGTGTCAATGTCTCGTTGCGTGAGATAATACCCGGCACCGGCTCCACGGACGCTCGGCCCCTTTGACACTTCTCGCCCCCCCCCCTCCGCCCCCTCGATTCGATTTCTTCTCTTCTCCCACCTCGCACGTTTGACGTCATAGGACATTAACGCATCTCTCGCTCAACCAAAGCTCAAAGTTAATTGACCTGATAGCCCCGAGATGCGCCGTCGGGTCAGATGACAAAGAAAGCAACGCGCTGCGACGTGAACCACGAAGCCTCCCGTTACTCTTGTTGCTCCGTTGTTTCGGCGCGATTTTCCCATCGGCATTTAGAGCGCTCATCAATGCGCAAAATCGTCCGAGTGATTTAGAAGGGATCTGTCCTTTTGACATTTTATGAAAACATTTATGTAATTTTCAATAGCTGAGACAACAAAAATTTCTCAATTTGTTTAAAATTAAAATATTTTTAGTGTCTCGAACGAAAAAAGAATCTGAAATCAAAATGAGTCACTAGTTTTTGCAAAAAACAAAAATTGCAAGTTATTATTAAATAGTACTAGCTATCAGGTAATGGGTAGGTGACTTTACAATTCACTTTTGCATTAAATTTTATTATTTGATGCTCCGAGTATACTACAAAATTTTCCAAAATTAAAATTTCATTTGGAAAAATCGATAAAATCAGTGATAGGAAGTATATAATTCTCGCAAAAACCTATGTTAAGTATTTTTAGTTAAGTATATGAAGAAATAAAGTAAAAAGTTAAGACGAATAGTCAAAACGATCAAAAAGAAATATACTTATCTAAATGTAAACGTATATGTTAAATTTATTGAAAGAAATTTCTAAACTTTGTTTATACATACAAAAACTTAATCGCGAGATAAACTCTTCATTGCATGTGTATTAAATTGAAAATGCAAGTTTAATTCAGAGGTTGCTATGTACTAAAGAACTGAATACTAAAATCTCAAGTTTTTCTTCAAGCGCATTTAAATCGAAACTTATTTTACGATCGACATTTTTATAGCAGGAATAGCGCGATAATAAAACCTCGAGAAACCTCGCAACCTGCAATTCCTCTAGTTGACGTTGACTTTTCTCTAGTCGATACACGCATCTTGGATTGTCTTTGAGTACAAATGAATCTCAAGGCAACGGGCGTTCTCCGCGGAATTAATTATTTTTTAGCTCGAACTAAAGAAAGGAGAGGAGAGACGGTAAGAATGAGGCATTTAACGAGGCGAGCCAATCAGAAAAATAACGTCGGTAACACAACGAGACGGAATACGTGGTAACAGTCTATTCAACGCCTGTTCAAAAATCTGTAAATAGTTGTAGTCTCTTATGCACGTGCGATACTGAATAAATAATGTACATCCGCTTGTGCTTGGCCATTGAATTAAATTAACTATTTGAAATTTATCTTTGTTGACCATGTATGAGAGAAGGAATCTTTTTTTTTCTTTTTTTCAATGATATTTGAGTAATTTTGAAACTGAATTTAAGTCTTAAAAAATAATTTACCTTGCGATGTTATATAGCTTGTATTTATTCAAGTATAATAAACTGTGTTTTCTTTAATGTACTAAATTTACATTACAAACATAATAAATAACTTCTACTTTGTATTTCAGTTGATTGAATTTAAAATATACGTCGCAAACATCGATAAAAAAGTTTTTATATTGGAGGGCTTTAAATTATGTTTATTCATATATAGATCTATACTCCACGTACTATGTTATATAACAAAAAGAAAAAAGAATAGTTCATTATGTATTAAGAGCGGAACGTATTAGACATAACAAGACGTTCCGGTCATGTTACGTACAGTGCTTTTTGTCATAAGTGCACAAAATGTTTGAATATTTTGTGAGGGGACGGAAGGGGATCCAGGGAGCGAAGCTCTCGGTGAAGGAGTTTCAGATAGGCGAAGCCTCCTTGACCCACGTCAAAAGTAATTTTAAAAAAATTATTTTTTACGAAATATTTAAAAATTCAATACTCAAAAGCATCAATAAATAATGTTAAACAATTGAAAAGCTATTTATGAATATATAATAAGCAAATTGATTGAACAAACATAATTAATTTTAAAAAATGTAACAAAGAATCATCAGAAATAAATTTCATTTGAAAAAATGAAAAATTTAAGTACTCACCGAACAGCAAGTATATATCATGATGAAAGACAGAACAGTGCCGAAAGGTGGTAATCCAAATTGAAGTTTGTAGTTCGAACACAAGGGAAACTGTAACATTCAAAAATATTTTTTAATTCAAGACATAACTAGATCTTCTGAAAATCACAATATCAAATGTAATTGGCATTTTTCGTACAAAACTTTTAAGATTTACTTACATTCTTTTAGCATTTATACATATTATAGTCAGTAGTAGTAGTCACTGAAAATCTTACTGTTTTGACGAGAAATGTCCGATATTATATATTATAAATAATATGTTGGGGTGGGGAAGGCAAAATCTGAATTGGAAGTATAAGTGAAATTGAAATTCCCTTGAAAAACGATATATATTTCATTCCATCTTCACGAAATTAAATATTAAGAATAAAGTAAAATTGTTATTGCAATCAATATATAAAGCGTTAACGCAAAAAATATCTAGGAATGAAAAAGTAACAGTCATTGTAAGCGAGTATAATAAAATTATTTGCGCGATAAGTTAACAAATACCATTATACCATTTGTATCTAAGAAGTTTACTCGCTAACGATTACAATGATGAGGAAAAAGCAGACAAATGCAAAAAATAATCTGCCTCGTGTTAACGAATGTGTAAACGTGCAACCATTGAAGTTAATATCTTTAACATTTTGTTACCAGACATTTTTCTCGTCGAGTTGAACAAAAGAAAACAAAAAGGAATCGGTGAGTGCTCACTTCGAAGCAGCGAATCTAATTGCACATAAATTCCTACGATACACGTGACTTATTTCGTCATTGCGACACATAACAATTGATAGGGTTGCACAACGTTACCATGTGATCGCATAATTATGGATATAAATTGTAACACAATTCGACGCGCGATAAAGATAAGCACGTGAACGTATTAAGGTTGTAATTAATAATTATGAGTAAGGTACAATGTCGTCCTATCTTGCGGCGACATCATTTATCATCATTATTCGTGAATTGCGTCGATATCGCTGCAAGAACGTTCAACGGTGGCGTTTCATTCGTTCGGTGTTAAATCAACAAGAGCAGAAATTACACAATTCTATTGATAATGCATTATTATGGTCCACATCGTAAAAATAATGGATACGCGAGGTT
The DNA here is from genome assembly GCA_022817685.1 of Aradophagus sp. ZL-2020. Taxonomy (NCBI): domain Eukaryota; kingdom Metazoa; phylum Arthropoda; class Insecta; order Hymenoptera; family Scelionidae; genus Aradophagus; species Aradophagus sp. ZL-2020. The sequence continues at coordinate 10,193 of JABFOV010001388.1, forward strand.
TATGAAGGCATTTTTTCGTCGGCTTAATGTATGCACGTTTTGCAATGAATTTGCGAAAATAGTATATATGCTTGCGGATTTTACGATATGCCATGCATATTTTGCAATTCAAGAAATAACGAATGTCTATCGGTATTTACTCCTTCAGAGGCAATATTTTATCTCTACGTTGTTTTCATTCAAGCCTCAGCAAACGCTTTAGCATGTACTCTCAATAAAAGCAAACTTTAATAAAATGATCGAAAATAATTACGAATTCTGTCTGATGTTAAAAATAAGATTAGTCAGGATTCAAATATGAAGCAAAAATGAAAAATAAAAAATTCAGATGGTAAACAGAGGAAATTGTTTACGAAACCTAAACTATGTAACGTCATTTTTTATTAGAACGTCCAGTACACACTATAAAAAGAAACAAGAAATTGAAATTTGCATCTTGAAAATGCATGTCATACAAAGTTGAAATATGGCCATACTTAACAGCGATAATCAAAAATTGAATCAAACACCTTATTAAATGCAAGTATCTGGTCAAAAATTTGAAACACTTTAAACAAGAAGGATCTTAAATTTTTCTACGCAACACACTGTCTCTAGTTTGAGAAGAAAGTTAGAAATGTTTCCCACGCAAAAGCAATGACACTGTGCACGATGCAAGCGAGCTTTTCCATACTTAATGAATGGGATGGATGTATCAGGGTCTCGATAAATTGGCCAGTACCAATATACGTGGCCAAATTCCTATCATTACTGAAATTCGTTGGCCTAAGGTGTATTAGAAAAGAAGCGGAGTCCTGTGTGCAAAGCCACCGAGTTATTATGGCCAAGCGAATGCGGAGCACGAAATTGCGAGGAGACGCGTGTGTGGTCCGTTCGTCGTATGGCGAATTACAGACAATTTAGGGGCTAAGAAAGTGTGCCTTCCAAAACGCAAATTTCAACTTAATACTCGCTTATCAACGAGGTTTTAACCGCTACGTTGTGGATGAAGTGATTTAGCAATTACTTTTTTTTAAGTGAAGTGTTAAGATCGTGAACGAAGTCGGCATTTTTTTCTTACAATCAATATTCAATTGGACAAATTATAATCAAATTTTGAGGTAATTATTCAAATTGCTCGCGTGATTTAAATACTTGTTGTACTGCGAGTACAAATGTCGCAAAACAAAATATTGTATAATAAAAAATAATCAATGATGTATATAAAAATCCATAATGTACATTATACAAAAGTAAACTGTAATTGTCTGAGCATAAAAAAATGTAGAGAAACGAAATGTCTAGGAGTGACTATGGTCTATATATATATATATACCACAATTTGAAGTAATGATATGCACATATAGATACTTTAATTGACAAATTACAATTTTTTATCTTTATTATTATTATTCTTATTATTATTATTTTTGTATTATTATTAAAATCGTTTCATTTACGATAGTCTTTTCTGGTCTGTAGCCACTTATGGAATAACGATGTTGGGTGGTGCTTAGGATACCATTCTTAAATAAAATAAATAAAAAGACTTACAGGCATAAATTAATGTGATTTTACTATAAAATTGTCACCACAATCATTGACGCTTCAATAAAATACTGTTTTTGCCGATATACTAAGGATTTTACAAAATCATTTTACAATATATTTCTTCAGTTTATTAAGCACAATAAATTTGTAAAACAATGTACCAATATTTAAATGAAAATTAAAAAATCAAGAAACGCATGGAAATGAATTTTAAAAATTTGCAATCATAAAGTTTTGCTTCAATTTACATTTCGGTACGGAGTGTAATGATCGTAATCATAGTTTATATGATTTAGATCAATGATAAGTACATCGAATCATCATAAATAAGATCTGACGTGATCTTTTCCGGCCGACACGAATCGGGTCTAATGTTGCAAAGACGACAGAAGCATTCGTACAAACGCCTCTCAGGTTTCCAATCGACTGATCAAATATTTCCTGAATCATATATTACCAGGCATATACTACCTCGGGGCAAGTGGCGGATTGGAATTTAATGAGGTATCATTATCGCTGCCATGGCGTGGCCATAGGGAATTCGCACACTGCAACAACTTTCATTACACCTGACGCGCAATTTTTTCACTCGAAAATTTCTAACTGCCAAAAGGAGTCTAGTTTCGCAAACCCTTGGACTGAGTTTCAACACTTTTTTCTATACTCTGAATCGACAAATTTGCAAATGTTGTCTGTACCAAAAACAGATTGAAAGTTAAAATCACTTACTTTTATTTTACCAAAAATGTTTGTTAATAATTCCAGCAAATTTACATTTACATTTAAAGTAAAATAATTTTTTTTAATTACATAAATTATCAACCATAAACAATTTATAAAAAAAAAATAGATTAGCAAAAACAATGGAATTAAATTCACTTCTATAAAAAACGGTTCGTCATTTTTATTGACAAATCATTGATGGGCCTGAGAAAGCGATTTTTAAAAGTTCAATGAATTTCATCGTAAAAAACGTAGCTAGCAAAGCAAATATAATTAACGAATGATGTATCGTTCAAGTACATTAATAGCTCGTCCGTCATGGACAGATATTTGCATTGCTGAGTATTTTTAAATACTTAATGAAATGTACATAAATTACGTATAGTATTAAATAAAGGAATTCACAAGTGTTTTCTAAAGTAGAATAAAATACAGGTAGTAACTTCTGTAATAGCCAATCCACCTGATAGCAATATTTGCACCCACACACGCGGGACTTACATTGTAGGTGCAGCAAGGTGCTGATAAGGTTGACATACCACATAACATCTATAAATGTAATGTTACGGTATGAATGAGTCGTCCTTTGCTCCGCAATCAAACACGCTGTAAAAGCTTCCTGCTAACAATTATTCTCATCGTAAAATTAATCAAACTGACGTAGTAATGAATCTGATTTATTTCCGGCTGCCGTAATCGATTTATTCGCGAGCTTTTAGCAATTTACAACGCAAATAAATTCCGAAACTTTCCGCGGACCCAACATTGAATGGTAAACATTTCTGACAAGGAGTCATTCCAAGAAATATTGATAACGCGATTTTTCCTTTCCTGTTTTCGCCTGCCTACCAAATTTATCATCGAATCTGCGCATGGAATAAAAAATCCAACGGTTCGTCATGAAAAATGATAATGAAGAAGACGAGCGCACAGCTTGTTTAGTCAGCCATTTCTCAATGTATAAAATAACGACAATTTAGCTTGATGTAGTGTATAGTTAAGTACATTTAATGTACCGGCAAGCATCCCACAGAAGCTCGATAGATTGCTTATACTTATTTATGTGTGGCTCGGCGTTTCCGCCCCGTCCGCGCTAAGGACGTTGACACTGTTTTCCAGCAGTTCTGTTCTCTCGCTCGCTGCATCTTGTCAAGCCAAGATCCATGCTTGCATAATGCCGGCCGATTAGGTCGTCATCGTTTCAATTATAAAACAATTATCAGCCACGTCCGTTTCAGGCGCGTGAATCGGAGACGAGGTGTTGAGTGGAAAAATTTCTAGCCGAAAAATAAACGTACTGTACTGGCGAGAAATTGTGATAACTTGAAAACAACTCATAAGAAAAACTTGATAACTTAAATACTAATACTTGATCACAAAATAACTATGGATGAAAAAAAAAAAATGAAAAAAAACGAAACAACGAACTCATAAGCTTTCTCGTTTATATAATCATGAATTGTCCAGTTGTTTAAAATTACAAAATTAAAGTTGTTTAAAATAACAAATTTAAGCGTTTAATAATTACAGCATTAGTCAGCCAACTTCGATGTTCCATTAATTAATTTACTATATGTGCTCGAAAGTATATTGTAAAATATCGTTTTCGTAAATATCAAGATACGCCTTTTAAACGGTGATTTGTTTTCCCGACATCATAACTTGTATTATTTCGCGTTCTTGTGCATCTTTTTAGCATATTTTTCGTAAGGAAAATGACACAAAAATATTTAAAAGATGCAGAACGCGAAATAAATAAAAGAAATAGATTCAGTTTTATATATATATATATAATCCATAGCAAGTGTTTGAATACGCAAAAGTTATTTGCCGAAGCTCGGAATCGCGTGTAAAGAGATCGCCGGCGTGCTGAATATATTCGGTCCATTGATAAAGTCGGCTGCATAAAATATGAAGTACCCGCGAAATTATAATCAGTTTATGGCATCTTACGGTTATCTGGAATTAGCATACTGTTCATTAATTGAAATGTATTAAACGGCCGCGCGAGCAGCGCGGTTTGTCTGACTTTCGTCGAAATGTCGCAATTAGTGTTTTATTCTATACTAATTGCAGTAAAATGTTAATAACAGTTAATACGCTTTCCCCATCATTATCATCGCCAGTCGACTATTTCGATTCAATGTAATAAATTTTACATCTCCCTTTGTCGGGCCTTCGATCATGCTATTTAACCCCACTCATTTAATAACTTCTATTTTTTCAATAATCTATAAAGTATTATTTGAAAGCGATGGAAAATTATTGCAAAGACAGAGTTGCGCCGATAATGCAGTTAAAAAAGACTACCTTAACCGATAAGCTTTCCGTTGCGGTCACTTTTAAATGCGCACGTATTTTGTGGTTGAGTCACCGTTTAAACCGTAATTCCTTTAATTTTTTCTTCGGAAAGTAAGATGAAAAATATCCGAGATACTTTGCATACGGAGATACGTGATTTTTATGATCGATTCGATTAGAAGCAAAAACTGTTCAATGGCTCGGCGCTGCGAGGATATAAATAACGCGAAGAGTTCATCCATCCTTCAGATATACGCGATTTTTCTTCGGCCTACGTTGGCGACATGTAAAACATACGTCTGAGCTGTTATAAAGTATGTATCACACTCCTTATCGGACTGTCCTCATACGCAAAACCATATTAGTACGGCCCACGTAGCAAAAGTACCTTCGGTGAACCGGACCTTATATTAATAGTTTGACCGGCGAGACCTGTTGATGGAAAAGCATACAGGTGTCATCAAATGATAACGTTCAACGTGGTGTGCCGATAGCAGGCCACACGCCGCGATGCCTTTATTTATTCCGCTTGTTAATTGAACTTAAAGCGTCCTTGTTTTGATACACACACTTTTGATAAAGAAATTCTGTATCTCGTTAAGTTATAATTGATGAAATGTTCCAAAACAATGTAGATACGCGCGAAGCAATCAGAAACACTCTGCTTGGTTTTCTCGTTTAGTTGAACGATTGGAAGAAAAAAAGTGCTATTTATAATTACTTTCATTCAAAAGTTATATTACTTTTAACGATTTCATCAGTTTATTTGCATTTTGGGTATGCTATTCAAAATAAACGGAGTGCAACAGTTTGTTGTTAACAAACCAGTTTTCAGCTTACCTAACAAATTATTAATAAGTTTCTTTTAACATAGCACAATAAGAGAAAATTAATAAAAAATAGTAGTTATAATTACAACTTTGTTGACCGTGAAATATTTGACAAACCTTATAATAATTAGACTGGCCAAATTATTTATGCAAGTCGTTATCAATTTGCGGCAAGATTCTGCAACGTTTGAAAAAAGCCGCGGTTGTGTGTGATTCTAAGTTGATTAATCAGGCGAATGAAACTGTCGCATAAATAATTGCAACGCGTTATACACGCGGACGTGTAATGAAATAAAACGTCCCGGTGATGGGAAAAAAGCGCGCCTATGTGTATCATCATTAATTAGTCGTCTTGCATTTTACAAATTGAGCGTGTCGAGTTCTGCTCGAGAATATGAGACGCGCCTAAATGGACGTGTTTTCATTGCGACGCGCGGCAAATCAAGCTCGCGTTTCAACAAGGCTGCGAGAAACAACGAGCTATTTAGTCAATTGGACAGACGCTTCGCCGTAATTAACGAGAACGTTGCGCGTTTTCAACATCGCGTGTGACCTGCTCACTTTGTCCGCTTATTTGATTGGGCTTTCTGTGTCACAAGGAAGTATCTTATACGGAAAAAAATTGTTGGATATTACATAGAAGCAGCACATTTAATTTGGGATTATTCCCAATTAATCGAAATATTTTGCCAATTCTCACCAAAAGCTATAATTTGAGGCCTAAGACAGTAAGTGTGGTTTTAATGAATATTTGGTTGTTTTTGCCAAACGTCACTGACATTTTTCTTTATGCACGTTCGCTCTCTTAAACTCAAAGAATTCCATTAAAATGCCTCGAATTTTAAGGCTTAAATATACTTTTTACCTGAAACCTACAAAATAAGTCGCAAACGCTACTGCGCGCATTCTCAAGATAAAATTGTTTTAAAAGCCAATTGTTAGAAAATGTACACGAAGCACGAGTTGAGATTTTGAAATGCAAGAATTTGCGCGTTCACAAGATTTCAAGCGTGTTTTAGGGTTCGAATTGCAGCGCCGCAATTTCCATGCACCCGTGCTTGTGAGAAATTCGAGACCGGTGACTTTTCCTTTTTGGCCGAACTCGTGCCGTATTAATCAATGCGATGCGTATCGCGTGATGGTGTATTAAATCACCAAAGTTCGTTAGACTCGGGAGTCTGGGTGGCCTCGTCTCTTAAAGAACCGCCCAGCCCATCCAGCCGCTAATGTTTTAATCTCCGACATCAGCGGGCAAACGCCTATTATAATCTCGTTCGTCATTTCAAACGTAAAAAGAAAAATGACGCGCCATCGCACGTAGAAATCGGACAAGCGATATCCGCGTCCCGACGTCTTCCACGTCTTCGACTTTTTCTGCCCAATGCACAATTTCGGGCCCCGGTCGTGCAACCGAATGAAATTCAAAATGAAGGATGAAACCCGAAGTCAGGATGGATGGGCGAAATTCGTCATTAATGTCACGGCGAATTTCGTAGGTTTTAGTTTGCTATTAAATGCAGTTAATTAATGATATACAGCGACGAAAATGCAAAGCACGACTTGTGCTCAAGCCGAAATTTCGTTGACGTTGCTTGTCATCGGGATTCCATCAAATTTTTATGGTACTATTAATTTTGCGCCGGGGTTATCTCGATCTCCGTTGAACGGAACGATAAAAAATGGAAGCAAACGAAAGGCGACGCGGGACGTGAATGTAATTACCGTTCGGGGCACGGTTTTTTAATCGGAAATCTTATTCGAATAAAATGCAAATCACCGCGGTGACTGATGCGCGACCGTGAGCCGCGCGTCGCGCCGACGACATTCAAATTCAAATGCCAAACGAATGCAACAATAAAGCTTCGTTCGTTCGGCTTAATGTCCCGGCTGTTGGCGCGTAAATGCCGGCTAATCGAATAATATATTTTCGCGGAAAAATCGTAAAATCGGCCTGGCTTGTTTGTGCGGCCTCGAAATGAACGGCAATCGGTGGACAGAACAGGCGATGGGAGCTTTAATGTTTATGGCTTTGCATCCTCTGTCGACCGTGGCGTTCTAAACCGTTAGCGATGGGATAGAACGACCTCTCCTTAAGGGTCGACATCACGGAGCATATTAAGTCGCGCGCTTCAAAATTCATTGGCTTGCATTTTATCTTTGCATTTTAATTTGCTACAGCCTTTGAGCTTTGCTTCTTTTCGACAACATTTATCCGTAATTTCCAGTCATCGGCTTTTATTTAGGAACTCGCTTGGATAATACGTGTGAAAAGAATGTGGTATATCAGTAGGATGACAAAAGAATGTACAAAAATTGTACAAAGATTGTTAGTTACATGATTAGTTTCAATGATTAAAGTGGGTATAACAACGTTGATACAACGTAAGCGTTCAATTACATTAATTTAAAGTTGAAAAAAAAACGCATTGTCCATACGATAAAAACACGCAACGTATCATCAACGTGAAATTAAAGTCAGCAACGTTTGACAGCTGTTGATGAATTTAAGATTGCACCTCGTAATCATGTTAATTTTAACTGACGGTCCTGTTGATTTGATGAGTATATTTGTTGGTAAATGGTAAATGGCTGGATAAAATAATGTTGAGACAAAGTGCTTACAACCGTCGTTTTAATCCGCTTCTTTTCAAGTATCTATAAGCTCGACAGATAGCCTTTTAAAGACGACCCTGTCGCATGTGGTGGTATGCCGTCGACCGGTAGACCACTACACGGGACATGAGTTTCGGTAAATTATTCAATTACAAGCATGCACCGCTGTCACGCACGCATCTGTAAATTTAATCGCCGGCACTACTTTTGCACAAATTTTAAGGACCTGTCAATTAGACATAAAGATTTTCATAATCAAGGGCAAAATTATCAACATTTGTCAATATTATATTAGCGCTCAAATTACTGATTAATGTTAATTGACATAAAAAAGTAACATGGTCAGAAGCGAATTTTTACAAAATTTCACAAACGACACAATTCTGAATACCTGAATCACGTAGTAACAAAAATGTTGTGAACTGAGGCTCCATGTGATATATTAAAAATATACTATTCATTATTATTATTATTATTATTATTATTATTATTATTGTATTTAATAATATCAACCATTCTTATAAAGTGTACTACAATTCTGACATATGTTACAGGAACGTGAGAACAATTCTACCATACATTTAGAGATTTTTACAATTGTTTACACTGCACATAGTCTAAAAATGTAATAAACTTTCCACGCAAAAATTCTAATCAACTTGAATTATATTGTAACAGATTCTTTTTCTTTATATATATATATTTTTCGTATAAATCGTATTAAACGTCATAAACTGTGTTTTCCCATTATGACAAAAATTCATTCATCGTTGATTTAACCACTTACTGCTGAAAAGTCACGAATCGTCACTTCGACCAATATATCCTATTAGTAGTGGGGGAACCTTCCAGCAGTAAATGGTTAAATAAAAACTTTGTTTCATTTTCTACAAATTACACATTTTATGTATTATTAAGAAAATTTGCATCGTCATACACTGACAAAAGTCAATAAAATCACATTAAAAAAATGACGTATTTTTATATGTGGATTCCACTTATCATGAAAATAGACTATTTATTTTAAACTGATATTTTTGCAAGTGTATATAGAACTATTTTATACTTTGTAAATTGATTATTATATTTGAATTATACAATCTTTTAATAAGTTTTTCAATATGCGATATACTCTTTCAAAATAATAATCAATAATAATAATACAACTACAACATGATATATTTTAGTGAAGAAATTAATGAATGAAAAAAAAACTGATATTTGCCATCACTGTATCAATATACTACACTGGGAAAAAAAAAAAACTACTGTCTAGTCTTGATTTACGACTCCTCCAGTATTGGCTGCCAATACTAACCACTATAAAACAATTTCAGTGTTCGTAGCAATACCAACTACGTTTTCAGGATTATTTTCAATACTGATGTTGTATTACGGGGGCAAACTGAACAACCAATAGTGAATCAGCATTGGTTCCCAAACTGTTGCACTATTTATATTAGAGTGTTGGCAAGAAACACTGAAGTGACAGTTTTTTTTCCCCAGTATAAAGGTAAAGACATCAATACTTCAATGACACTTTAACGCCATCTAGCAAAGTAAAAAAGTAAACACCTTACTTGTTGAGTGTGAGATGAGATTACCATGTGCTGATACGTGAAACCAATGCTAAAAGGAACTTTATTTATCGGCCTGTTAACAAAAATAATAATAATAATCATTAATTATACACTGTATATATTGAGTTACACATTGTTTGTAATGTAATTTTGTCATGTAAAAATACAAACGTAAGATTAACCTTTCATTTATATCGCTCTTCTTATAACCCCCCCCCCTCCTTTAAAATTTATATCACTTTACATTTCCTTTTATGTAAGAATCGTATTTATAATGATAATAATAAAGAATTTATTTGTTTAATATTCATAAATTATAAATTTAAAATTGTAGTTATTGATAAGCAAAAGGAACTTGAAGATTAGCTTTAGCCATGGCAAAATGAATTTATTTGTCTCTTATTTTTTCACTTGCAAATGACCTCAGCAAACAATCAAATAATAAACGGGATGTGATAAACGTAAAAGTAATGTCAATTTATTCATACATATTTGTGGGGCACGTTTACATAGATTTACAGGAAAATCACTAAGCTGCTACTTATGAACTGTCGGACAATTGAATGCCATGAATAGTAGGAATTCCTAATTTCACTTGATATATATACACCGTTATAATGAATTAACTGGTAGTTAAAAGTGCAATCGCGTTAGCTCAATTTCTTAAAATTCGATCACCTCCATTACAAGTCTACCTATTTCGTTAAGCACTAAAAACCATTGTGAACCATGATCGACAACTGACAAGGAACCTTTGTTCGCGTGATTTTCTCCTTTCGTTGACATTAAAATCGCATGTACAGAAGTAACAGTTTACGATATTAAACAGCTTCGATGAAAACGTCAACAAAAGAAGAAATTTTTTTCAGTCACATATGTTAATAAGTAATAAAATTTTCCTAGATCTTCATGTCACAACAAGTTTATCGCTTATTCCTTATTTCAACAAAAAACATTTTAGCAGCCACGATAACACTGATACGATATATATATTTTTTATTTATCTGTGTGATATATATATATCAGTATACATATCTAATATCAATACAAATAATATTTTATAATAAACGATGGTGTTGTATGAACATTTTTATTGTTACCTAAAGTAGAATTCATTCTATATAACAGTCTTTTTTTGGCTACTGACGAACTATGAACAACAAAATATCTTCTCTTCGCTTTAATTTAAACAAAAGTAGACAAAGTTAATCATCGAATTTTCGCAAATTTGATTTATAAGACCATTCTTTGTTAATTGGAACAATTCTATATGTCATTGGAATATTGAAAATCATTCAACAAAAGTTCAATCACCGTCCTAAGAGAACTGTTCCAATTAAATTACGCCTTACATCCCAATCCATCTACAGCTATGACTAAAATGGATATAACGCTTAAACGCAATATTGCATACACGCAGTTTTCTATGCGGCTTCTTTTTCCGGTTACCCTCTCTGTATTTGTACATTCAATTTCGGATACAAAGTTAACTATTTATTAGAGAAACTTTGTACCCGAAATTGCATTGTATACGCAATCATACATTTTCACATCGCGCGAAGTAAAATGAAATAGCAAGTATTTTTAACATTTTAATGGTTAACATTACTATGGAATCAAAATCAGTAATCGAAACTGTATAATATTTTGTGGCAGCATGAGTATTTAGAAAAATATAAAAAAAAAAAATTTTTTCTTGATTACGTGATACAAGTCATAATACTTTTTGTCATAATATTAAAATTAAAAATCAAAATGTCATATCAGTAGAAAAGAAAAAAAAACTATTATAAACACAAACATATTAAAAATGTTATAAAATTTAAAATATCTTCAAGTGTGAAACAGATTTAAATGAATAAATCTATATTTATTCATGTTATTAACGAAAAATGAACTTTTACTTTCAGTATGATAAATGACAGTATACAATTAATGCATCATTGAGTAACATCTAACGTAATACAGTCTAAATTATAAGAAATACCAAAGTAAGCTGATTCAAGTAAGTATAATACATTTTTTAATTTATCATAATATAATTTGATTGCAATAAAATGCTGATCCATCAAAATAATGTTTAAATTATATAACAAAATTTGATGCAAAAAAATTTTTTTATTTCGAGAAAAATTAAAGTATAACATGTGTATGATAATTTGTAACAAATTAATGAATACACAAATATCAACTTGAAATGTCATGTAAGTGATAAAAAAGAATTATTGTAAAACGAAAGTACATATTTCAAGTATAAAATTGGTCAGTACAAAACATTAAGACAATTTGAAAGTTCATTTTATTATTTATATAACCCCTTTTGATTGTAAGTAGTTATTTATTATTTGCTTGGTATGAAATTGAATGCAGCCGTTTTTTTTTTTTTTTTTAATTTTAAATGAATTGTTAAATACATGTCCAGTTTAGAATAATTAATGAATAACTACTTAACAATTAAGAGTGTTTGTGCAAATAAAAGAATTTGTAATAAAATAATCACCAGACGTCAAATTGTAAAATAATTAAAAATAAAAGTAAAAGCTCATTTCGTTCTTAAATGATCAATGAAAGAAATTTATTGATGTTATTGTAATACCTAAAAAAAAAAAAAAAAAAAAGAAAAAAATAAAAAAAAAAAAAAAAAAAAAAAAAAAAAATACATAACAGCCGATAATGAAAGTTGCTAAAAATTTCTGGCAAATGTATTTCTCGAAAGAAATTTTATTTTTCTAAGATGAATTGGTGTTTTTATTAGGAAAAGTACAACATTTTTTATAAATATTTAACTTGAAATATGGGAAGGGGTTATGATTGAACACCAAGCAACATTAATGGTTTAAAAATTGATAGTTTTTAGTTGTTCAAAGGGGTCGGTAGTAATGTATCATGGAGCATCATAATAATAAGTACTTCAATAATTAATGTAACACACAATCATACAAAACCATTGTGTAAAATCACCATTGTTTAAAACCGAAATAAGGAAACAACTTTGTCAGCAGTACTTTCTCATATTCTCAATGCATAATAATTATATTTAATATTAATTTATTGATTCTTTGAATTACATTACTCACCCATGATTTCTTTTTGTTAAATATAATGTGTACAAATCCTTAAAAAGTCTCAATTGCAAGTATAAAAACAAATTTCACCTCAACGATTGATTAATAATGAATTTCCAAGATGGAATATTCAGGAATAAACGCAATAGAAGTTAGGGTCTCCACCAGGAGTATGCAACTTTCGCATGTTCCGAAATGACCTCCTTAGGTGCGACGTTTCCTTCTGAACATCAACGCCAGGTGGCGCATTTTGCGCGCTACAAATGGCAACGTAACCTTTAATCGGAGTCATCGGAGTGAAATGTCGTGTGCACAACAAAAGAAATAGAAAATGTTTTTTTATAATTTAAACTATGCCGACTTGTGTTTTGCTAAATTGAACTTCAGGTTATTGCACAATCATATGTCACATTTTTTTCGTATACAATTTTAAGGTTAGGTTCCGCTATGATTAACGCGCAAATATGTCGAACGTATGGTGGTCACTTTTGTCGCGTGAGTTGCATACCCGTGGTCTTGACTCTGCTATGACCGTTTGAAAATTACTTATTCAATTAAAAAAGACAGATGATTTTTTTTTTAACAGAAAATAATCTTAATTTCCAACGATGTCACTATTCGACTGTTTGTGACGGTCCGCTGTCGCAAATAAAGTATTCCGTCTTTTTTTTCAATCAGCTAACGGGGAGGAAGATGAATAACTTTTTTTTAAAAATAGTAACTTCTAACTCAAAATTATATAGCAGAGATTCATTGTCATTAAATTTTGTTTTCAGTGACTGCAAGAGGAGTAAAAAATGTGCGAAAAATCGCCAATAAATATATTGGATGAGTATTTTAAAAAAAATATCATATCGTAGACTATGAAATAATAAAAAAAGATGAAAAAAATCAAAACTTGTTTATATGTTATGCCAAATGTCAAGAATATACAGGACAAGGAACTGGAAGAAATAAAAAAGATGCTAAAAAATTAGCTGCAGAAGATATGATATCAAAAATTTCTGATTTAAAGACGTTTGTCACGAAAAATCTTGGTCCTGCCAATAAACAAAGAAATTCTGTCCATACCACTGATGTATTAATCAGTTTTATTAATTTATTACAGGTATTTAACTTTGTAAAAAAATACTTATATATTGTCAAAATAATGCACCAATATTATATAAGGTGTATATTTATATTAAGAGAGAAAATCTATAAGAATTACGAACTTATCGTTAATTTTATAATGCATTACCTTAGATTCACAAAGTATAATGTGAAACTTACGTAATGTCATTTTGTAGAAATTTTATCTCTCAATAATTTGTTTATACTTAACACATTTTTTAAATCATTAAAGACATTGCACCGGACCTTTGTAAGCAATCAAATGGCTGAAAAATAACATTGTATTATATTCAAGCAAAGCTTATTTTTCAGCTTAAATTATGACTAAAAATTTGTTTTTTCTATTTCAGGAATTGTGCATGAAGAAAAATCTTAAAATTCCTGACTATGTATTTGAGGAATTCGAATTTACACATAAAAAAACATTCAAAGCAAAGTGTATCGTACAGTCTCTCGTTTTTGAAGGTTCCGCAAGCACTAAAAAAATGGCTAAACATATTGCTGCAAAAAAAATGTATTGCAATTTAACTGGTAATTTAAATAATGGATAAATATGTATATATCAATATTGTAACTAGCGTAAAATATGACGTAAAATAGGCCGTCACTGAACGCGCTACATTTTCTTGCTGCCGCCTTTACAGCCTTGTATTTCAAAGTTTAGTACCCCTCTACGCCCCATGATACTGACTCCAGTTGGACTCGCCGAATTTGACCAGCCATACACTAACGCTTGTCACTGCACGCCAGTGCAGACTTGTGCTTTTCTTTTTCAATTTTGTTTGCCAAGCTAACATCAGTAGAATTTGCTTTTGTTTTTGTGTTCAGTCTGTCCATGCGTGCTGTGTTCACTCAATCGTCTGCTGGAACCACCACTGTCATCTCCACCGCATCACGGTCTAAGAATTCAATGTTTTACAAAATATTAAATAGCATTAATTTGAAATATTTGTTTTTGTAGGTACTCCTTATAATGAAAATGAGCCACGGTACGTTGGTGGAAATATGGGTAAATCTGTTGTCAACGTAGATATAATAGTAAATGATTTAGAAATCGAACGATTGAAATTAGATGATTTTTCTTATGAAAAAATCCATGAAAAGTACAGAGCTATGTCAAAAGCACAATATTCTTTTGAGCCATATAATAAAGAAAGTATATCAAATCATTTTGATATGTTAAAATGCAATTTTGAAATTGAAAAAAAGAGACATTATCAAGGCAAGCTTGGAAAGTATCTATGGTTTAGACGAAAATATTGACAAGTTATTGTAATATTTTTGAAACAACAGGAATCAAAATTGATATATGCACATTACCAGTAACTAAAAGCAATCCATATAAAAAACCACCTGCTTTTTTAGTGGCTTTGCGTTTAAACAAACCTTTTAAACCTTTTGTGGTGGAAATCGGTAGCGGTGATACTTATGAACAAGCCGAACGCAATGCATTTAAAAAAATGATTTTATTGTTACGTAATATTTTGCGGTAAGATTGACTTTACGCATAATGTTACCTGCTGAAAATGTATATTTATAAAATTTATAAAAAATATTAAATTAAGTGTTACAATAATTTTGCATCAGATAAATAAAAACCAATTAATTTTAAGGAGCGTCTATTTTTTTTTTTTTTATTCCTACTTGATTATACTAAAGGCTGTCCCTTATACATATCTTACGCTTCCGCTGATTGGTAGTGTGTAGATTTCGGAGTACGTCTTTTCATTAAGTAGATATAGTATCTCTACAAAGTTATGTTCATATATAGAACATAAAACCGTACCATCTCTTACACACTAGTAACATCATTCGATCG
>JABFOV010001389.1:0-25734 GCA_022817685.1 Aradophagus sp. ZL-2020
TATGTAGCTGATCTGTTGTGAGAAGTATCACGACTAATAACTCAACTGAAATCGCTGATTAGTGTATATTTTTTATTTTTGTTTGTTTTCAGCAAACGACTCACCCGATCACCAGATATTCGTAGTGTTGGGGGTAGTGACTAAATTTTAGAAAGTAAAAAAAAAAAATTTATTATATTTTTTTTAAAAATTTTTTTCCCTTTGTTTTATTATTATTTTTTTTTTTTTTTTTTTTTTTTTTTTTTTTAATCGTATTATAAATTTATTAATAAATTTAGATGAATTTTAAATGGTAAAACCATTGCCGCTCGTAATTTTATGGAAATTTTGAGAACAGTTTGCATTAATATATTAAAAAACACTTGCAAAATTTGATTTCCATTGGCTATTGCCAACAAATCAAGTATTTATATGCCTTGTGAATTATAATATATTAATGGTTATGCAGTAATGCATTTATAAATTAAAAATAAATAATTACGCTTAATATACAATAAAAAAAAAATGCCAGGCTGCTTTTTAATTTGATTATTTGATTCTAGTATCATTGCTTTTTGTTATGTTTCAACTTAAAAACAACCAGGCAATTTCTTGTATTATATAATGCACTCTACTTAAATTCGACCAAGTCAGATAGTTAAGTTGGTTTAATATTTTTGTAACTTCAAAAAAAAGCGTGGAATGCTTCATACATATTGTCAACTTACTGTTATAATATTAAAAGTAAATTTGATAAACATTCAAAATTTACGATTACGGCATTAAAAATTAATTAATTTGCATATAACTTTAATCATCATACTTTTTATTTTGATATTTTTTGAATTATTTATGTACAATGATCTTCACGTTTTACATGCATTGTTTCTAAGCAATAAGATCAATTATATATAGATATAAATTTGAATATAAATTTAATTATAAATTTTAATAAAATTTAAAAAATCTTTAAAAAATAAATCAAAAAATGTATTGCTGCATATTTATATATTATTAATATCATACGATTAGTTTTGGTTTCGAATATTTTTAACAGTATTTTAACATTTATACATTTATACTTTTAATTTCAGTTAAACATGAGTAGTTTTAACATTGCCTTTTCATTTGAAATGATTTAGCAACGGAAATATATACATTAAAATTATGTTTGTGATTCAGTTTGGAAGAAAATAGATTTTTGTAGGTACATAAAATATTCCTTGTAAAACATCTTTTGTGGTGCAAAACATTATACACATCAAACACCGCTTAGTCTTATTTTAGATGAATATTGAAAACGTTAACTTTTATTTTACTATACTTTCTAATTTTTTTAATTTTTAATTATTATTTTTTTTCATTTAAATATAATTAAATGTTTTAAAAAGAAGAATGTTATGTAATATTAAATTGCTGTAAAAGAACATACATAACATGTCATTGTATAAACAATAATTCAATATTTCTTCTCTAAAACTGACTTTTCACTGATATACTCGGTTATTCGATGTCATCTAAATTATTTCAGTTTTTCATCGAAGTAATGTAAAATAAGATTTTTCTTTTATCTAAACTTTTGAGCATTCAAAAAGTGCCGTTCAATTTGTATTTAAAAACATTAAAAAAAAATTTTAAAAACATGTCATATAACATCTTATAAATGCAATAAAAAATAAATTAGTACTTATTAACACTGAATTTGTAATGTTATGATATACTTTATTTTTCGTTAAGATTTATCTTTATAATTTATCTTCACATTAACATAAATTTAAGGATTTATTGTGTAAATAAATGCTTGATTGATACTTTAATTAATTAAATTAAATAATTCAATCAATTACTTTATCAAATTATTTGATACACGATTAAATAATTTAATCATAATCATAAATTGTATGTGTATATATTGATTGCTTGTATAGTGTATTATACTAATCTAAATGTTAATTAATATTGATTTCTCAAAATTACTCCTTTATTGTGAAATTATAATGGAAAATGGTTTTCGTTTTAAAATGAACTATATCATTACATTTCAGAATGTTAGAGTAAATTTGGATACATGTCTTTTTTCCTTCAATATATTTGATATATTTAACCCAGGAGTGGGCGCGCTACTGTCTTTTTAACTGAAAAAAAAAAAAAAAAAAGACCAAATGTCGTATTTGTTGGTAAACAAAGAGGCTGTACAAATACGTGACCACTCCAAGGTTAATCTTAATCGCCGTTTTATTTACAAACAAACAAGTTATAAATTAATTCTCCGTTTTTACAACAAAGTTAAAAATGTAATATAATTATTAAAGATATGTTGTGTAACATTTCAACTTATTCATTTTATCGATATTACCTAAAACAAGAGAAATTTTGATTAATTTCTTTCTATTGTATGGATATTTATTTTTAACAATATAAGTAGTTTACCAAACGCTGCATTTGTGTACAGGGTTCATTGGAGATCCAGGAGGGCAGTTGAAAGCAGTAGCAAAATCATCGCTATTTTGCAACGGTCCCATCACTCTCACCGGACCAGGTGGATGTACGCTACTTCGTATTTTCGTTAACGCGTCTTCCGGCCGCATCAAACCGCACCAAATTTGTGCATAATTCAAGAAAAATAACTGATCATGGGTCAAATTCACTCCTGGCAGTTGAGGTTCTTTACCGTGAATGGACTCCCATTTTTTGTATGCCTGTCAAAAATATTTGATTAGCCAGGTACTGTATGCGAAAATGCTCTGATAAATAAATTTTCATATTTATAACTAAACAATTGAAAAAAATAATTAAAAAATAAAATAATTAAACCAGGTTTAAACAAATGCTAAGAAGAAATATCTTATCAAAAAGGAAAAAAAAGAAATGTTAAAAATTATAAGGTGTTAATTCAAAGATATAAGAACCTTTGCATAAAAAATTCTACAAATTATACAAATTATGAAAAGAATGAATTCCATAATTATTGGATTATAAATTTGAAAGTATTTTGTTGTATAAATACAAAAAAATTTTTTGTGAATATAAAATGGTTCTCATGTCTGCAAAATTAAATAGATTATAATGTATGCATTTTTTCTTGGTATATAATACAAGCAAAATTACGAAAATCATATTTTAAGGAGATTTTTAAACAATAACAAAAAAGTAAGCATAATTTTCTTTCTTTCGTCAGATTAATTCATTTTCCAACGTTTGATCTTCACAAAATAAATAAACCTCAATAAAAAGACTCTATGAAATCAAAGCGAAGAACTGAATAAAATTGCTGAATAAAAACGTTCCGCGTACAAAGATGCAACTGATGATCAAGTAATTTTAATCATTGAAAACTTATACTTCTAATGAAGTCAATTTAATGCGTACACGAAATGCTTGTTTCAAACCACCATTATCGGCGATATTTTCACCTTGGGTCATTCTTCCGTTTACGGGAAAATCGATTTCTTCGAGTTTGTATCGCGAGTATTGATCGACAATACACTGAGTTCTTTCGCGAAAAGCATTTATGGTTGCGTTATTCCACCATTGCATCATGTTACCGTCTTTGTCAAACTGTCGACCTTTGTCATCGAAGCCATGAGTTATTTCGTGTCCAATCACCACCCCGATCCCGCCGTAATTTAACGACTTTGGGGAATGTTGTGAATAAAACAGTGGTTGTAGTATACCAGCAGGAAAAACTGCAAAAATCAAAATGGGTTTTCAAAATTGTAGGCAACTGTTTAAATGTTTCTTTACATTTAAATAAAACTTGTAATGTTTGAAACAAACAATATATAAGAAGATTGTAATCTAACGTGATACAAAAATCAAATTTAAATACAACTAGTCAAGCATCACAAGATTTTACCGATATCGTTGCTGTTTGGATTATAAAACGCATTAACAACTGCTGGTTCAGTCGACCATCTGTTTTTATCGACCGGCTTCCGTAACTTCTGCAAATTATGATACGCGTCATATTTCATCAACGCCAAAATGTTTTCCAAAAATCTGTCCTCGGTGATGTTCAGCTGCAAAAACATTTCTTATTAATGCACAAATATTCATCAAAACAATGTCTCCGCAATTCGCGTTGGCACAAGCATTTAATTTTCAGCGAGCATATTTTTATATCCGCGAAATTGAATTCAACCTGAGAATATTTTACCATAATGTATTCCTTTGTCAGTTCCTCGGGGTCTTTTATGAATTCCGGATACCCGATTCTCTCATTCATAGAATCCGCTTTGCTTTTCGCCACTGCCTTAGTATCGTTATCCATCCAATGGTTTTCTATCAGCAGCTCGTTAAACGCCTCGCGAATCGTGCGAATCATTTCAAGCGCCGTCTCCTGAGGAGAAACAAATATTGTGAAAAGAAATATTCTTTTGAATATCGTCATTATTGTTATAACCCATCGATATTTCAGTGAGTGCCGCCTTACTTTGCTTTCATGGTTAAAGTTGTCTTTAATGAACAGTGCGCCGACAGCCATGCCAAGTTTTTTATTGGTCCATTCAACGCACTGCGACCATCTCCTCCTTTCGCTCAAAATTCCCAACAGGATTTTGCGGAATTCAGTTCGTTTCTGCTGATACTCGTCAATCATGTGTGGCATGATGGATCGAACTAGTCGCCATAATATGTAGTTATGTAAAGTTCTAAAAAATGGATTTTGAATTTAATATTTTTTGTGTCATACTTCATGAAATTATTTTTCTTGTAACATATTATAGACAGTTTTATTAATGCGAAACACGAAATTTAACAGTAAAAACCGAAGAAATTAGATCAATAACCTGACGTCCGTTTCATTTACTATTCGTCCCATTTTAATCAAGTAAGGCAACGAGTAGATAACCACGGGCTCGTCGTCAGTAATCGGTGTCATCAAAAACTCTTCCAAATATGTCCTCCATTTGATTTGAGGTACTGCTCTTTGTAATTCCTGTAGCGTTAGTTTCCGATAAATTGCCG
The DNA here is from genome assembly GCA_022817685.1 of Aradophagus sp. ZL-2020. Classification (NCBI taxonomy): domain Eukaryota; kingdom Metazoa; phylum Arthropoda; class Insecta; order Hymenoptera; family Scelionidae; genus Aradophagus; species Aradophagus sp. ZL-2020. The sequence continues at coordinate 4,945 of JABFOV010001389.1, forward strand.
ATGTGTCGTGTCTATCTGACTCCGGAGATGAGACCTATACGTGGAAAGCGTAATGAAAAATGCAGAGAACATCATTGCCGAGAGAAATATGAAAGTTCATGATTCGGCCTTTTACTGTCTAATCACTCTATTATTTATCTTTTCTGGTAAATTTTAACTTGTATAATTATACTTATTACGTATAATTATCGCTACTGGAATATTTTCAAACTTTCGACTTACGTTTGCTAACTGTTTTTCAAGCTCGATAACTTTTTCGAATTCGTCTTCCACCGTCTCTGAATTCGCTCCTAATAATTTCGCCACGCTTATCATGTATCGTTTGTACGCCTGTAATTCAGCTTCGCTGTATTTCGTCAAATAATAGTCACGGCTAGGCAGAGCCAATTGCATTTGGTCCAACTGAAAACATGAATTAACATACGTTGAAGCGAAAATTTGATGCTAATCTAATGAAAAACCATGAATTAATCATCAAATACACGCATCATTAATATTACATTCAAATACACCGCAATCACCTAAATAAGTAGAATCTTATCAAACAAACGCCCTCGAATGAGTATTAGTGGACAAAAGGGTAATTGGGAATTATTTTAATTATCAATTGACCTGCAAAATGTTCGTCGACGAATTTTTATCGTCCGGGCCGACCCATTGTTCGAAGAAGGCACCTTCGTTGTATTCACCGCGTAATTTCCCTAAAAGTACTTCCACATCGTACGGCGGCGGCTTCCACGAAGGACCTTCCACCGCCGGCCAGCCGCCCAACGCCTTCAGAGTGTCTCTCAATGGCTTGTCCCCTATCTTTCTTATTTGCGCTGTTGAAAGGAAAATCGCATTACTGACCACACAAAGCTCAATCAAGTTAACTAATTTTTCGAAATCAATGCCGTTTCACAACTTCTCCTCTAAATCTCTCAATACAAAACTCGATAACTTATTGAATTTCTCGGGTGGGAGGCGAAATACTCTCTTTTCACAGAGGTCGCTCGTACAAAATCGAATTAATCTTTTTGGAATTGGACGACGTTTTCCCAACTCTCTGGGATTTGGCAAAAGAAACAAGAATAAAAAGTATATTTATGTGACTGAAGGACAAAACGTGTTTAACCCTTGTTTGTTTATAAACAAACAAGACATTTGGTTATCTTTTTTTGTTTGGTCGAAAAGGCCGTAACATTTGAGCGAATTAAGTACGTAAGTTATTACATTTATATTAAACTGAATTTATTATTATTTTATACAAAAATCGTTTTATTCTTCAGCCTAGATTTTTATGTCTTCAAACAAATTTTGTATGTAGCAGAATGTTGGCGTTTTTTATTTGCATCACGGAATACATTTATAGAAAAATGTATTAGATTTCTAGTAAAATGTCATAATAAAAAAAAAGTTGTTACTATGCATCACTAAGATTAATAGTAATGTCAATGGTCTCACAATATAATGTCTCAATTTTATAAATTGGAACTTTTTTATTTTAAACAAAAAATTGACCTATTGCATTTATCATAAAGAAGTTTCAGAAAACAAATTATAAACTACTTTTTGAAAGAATAATTACCTCAAACACTTGTTCTAAGTGCTCTGTAATGCGACAAAAAATGACAATGTTCAACTACATACAAAATAAATTGAATCAACTTCTTTTACTTTTTTTTCAATCAGACCCAAAATTGCATTATTGATGGCAAATTCGAAATATTCATTTCGAATTGTTTATAAAAGAGAATCGACTATAACTGTTGAATCTTTTTCCGCTTTAGTTGATCGCACGAGCGAGTTCGAGCTACAGTTATATCGAGCTTAACTCGGTGTACCCACAAATATCCATGCAAGACTTGTAGAACATCTTGGCCTTCAGTGTGGCGTTGTTATCATGCGCGTTCGGCGGCTCCTCCAGCAAACGCTTCAGAATGATCTGTAGTTGGTCCGCCAAAACCTCGAACGTGCTGATCGAGCTCTTATCTTCTGGCATCACGTGGGTCCGATTCCAGGTGCCACAAGCAAATTGGAAGAAATTGATACAAGGTGATGCAGTCTTGTCCATCGCTGACAACAATGTAGCAGCTATGAAGGCAAACAAGTTGCTATAGTTTATTAACTGATTTCGGAATCGAGCGTAGTTCGATAGATACTTATTATTTGAAGAACAGAGATAAAAGTTACAAAGTCACAAATAAAATAAGAAAAAAAATATTGAAGAAATAAATTCAAAGAAATAAACTAAATACAAATAAAGTCAAGACCACACGTTTAATTATATATAAAAGTACTTAAAGAAAACTTATACTCATGAAGAAAGTTTAAATTGTTAAAAAGTGAAGAAGTTTTAACTTTAATATTGAAGCAAACGGTTGTCGAAACTGGTCACTGTCAAATTTTGCGAAGGAAAAGGAATTATTCTTTTTCGTTTTTTCATATTAAAATCTTTTTTGGAAAACATATTACACTTTTTTATGTATGTAAATCGCGGCATTTGCCACGAGACAAACTGCATCCTTACAACTTTAACGATGTATGGTGTAATTTATTCGTCACAAACGGGAAAAATGCATGGAAAAAAAATTCGAATGTCTCCGTTGCGAAGTTCAAAATCCATGAGACGGCTTCAGAAACTTTTATTATTGATAAATGTAGTAGTAAGGAATGATAATTTGTCAGGAACTTTCAAATTATTTCTTTCCATGTGGCTCGTATATTTTACCAAAGTTTCCAACAACTAAGATATATAAAACTGAATTCAATTTTTGTTCAATAAAGTTTCTCGTTATTATTATCAAAGAATTACAAAATTTGTAAAATAGATAACATAAAGTTTTATCATTTTATTTAAACTGATCTGTTTGTAAAATGAGACTGCTTTTCAATTTTGATATTCCAATCAAATTTTCAATAATAAAAATTAGCCAAGATTTTGTATCACTTTGTCAATAAAGTAAATATTTCATTTTAGTTTAAGTATTTCTGATGCTATATTAACTTTTTACCCATATAACGAAATTATAGTTCCACAAAATCGAATAATTTCTTCACTCCGGCAAGAAAACTTGTCTAAGTAATCTCGACCAATTAATTAGGATGAACTGTAATTCTCGTCCCTGATGGTACATTAATGTCAGAATTTTTTTCGTTGCTAAATGGAAAAGTAATAATAAAAACTCGATGAAAAAGTAATGAAACAGAAATTATGAAAGTTGGTGATTAATTTATGCGAGCTTCAATCATTGCGCCTGGGATAATAATAACGTCGTGAACTTTCGGTGAACTTGACTAATAAAGTTATTTGGAAATTCGGTTCACGATCGAAGGTTGTTTAAATTGAAGTTGGAGTTAAAATACAAAGTTTACAGTATTTTTGTTGTGCCAAAACAGAATCCACTTTTCGTTTTAAAGCATTGATGACACATTTGTAATTTCAATTACAATATGTTCGAAATGTTATTATGAATGGAACACACTCATTTTGTAATGAGTAGATTTTGTTCACTTATTATTTTCAAGTTTTATACATAAATACATAACTTTCATGCTGTTTGTACCAAAATGTTTGTCCTATGGCAAAAAAGTGCTGTGACTTTTTTCCTTACAAATGCAAGAAAATTCTGTTTTAATTAACAATTAAATTTTACGATGTAATTAAAATACTCACCAGTTCGAACGCATTCTTCCGTTAAGCAAATATCGGCTGCATCTTTGAAAAATAAAAAGATATTTTGTTTGTAATAGTTGGTTAAAGAACGGGCGACATTAAACGTTTATCAAACTTTTATTATTATTATTATTATTATTATTATTATTATTATTATTATTATTATTATTATTATTATTATGTCAACTCGTTATTTAAGAACAATTTTATACCAAAAAATAAAACAACATTAGAAATACATTATTTCAAAAAATGAATTTTCTTTATTGGACGACGTCTAAGTTTAAAGTTCCTCGGCAAAGTTTTGCATGTAATTTTTGCTTGAATGAAATCAGTTCAATCGTTTCTCCCTTTCTCCTTTCATTAAAAATTAAATAAACTCATTGAATCTAATAATTAAAATGTGATTTCTGCAATCGAAAGAAGTTATCCGTTCGTTTAATTGGCGTTTTCTTTATTGCAACGAATTTTTCATCAAGAAGTTATTTAGTTTTCGCATCGACAAGATTTGTAATGTATTTAAAGTGAAAAAAAAAGAAAGAAAAAAAAGGAAAAGGAATCGCGCGTGAAAGCGAAATAAAGCTCGCATATTTCATCGAGGGAAATTATAATTTAATCAACCTCGTTCCCTGGAGTGAAATTATCGCATGCGAAACTTCGCACCTACATTAATCAACAAGTGTTCATGTATAAACATTCAGTAATTAAATTTACTCCTTATTGCAGTTGCGATTTCCGCCTAAACCATATTTTCGCATAACGAAAAAAAAAGAAAAACAACTTAAATAACGACTTAACACGTAAGAATAAATCATTCATTTTGTAAGGAAAACAAAGAATGGAATAAATAGCATTTAACAATTTGATTTAACAGTGTGATGGATAACTAAATAATAGTGGTTTTATTGTCAATTTGATAATGCATTTCAGTTTATTATAATATTTAGTAAAATTTGCTATAAAAATAATAACTTTAAATATAAGTAACAACTAAATATTTTCACAAATATATTTATAACTGAAAATCTTAAAGCAATTCTCTCATAAAGACAATGACAAGAAAAGAAAAGAAAAAAAAATCGTAAAATTATTAACTACTTTACGATTTACGAGCATTTTATTTTATTAAATAAAGGTCATATTTGAAATGACGACAAAATTATTTTAATTACCGTCGTTTCCACTATTTTTCTCGATATTTAATGTTGATTAGACAAATTGATGTAATCTTGCTATAATTACTTGCAGGGGAAACAAAAACATTCGTCGTCACTACGGAAAACTAACATCGTCCGGATCGCCATTCGAGAATCCATTGAAATGTGAAATCAATATTGAATTTGTTGAAAAAAAACCCCGTAGTCTCCGTGATGAATTCACTTTATCAAACTGTCAGCCCGACAACGTTTATCAAACACTCACTTTTCTCCTGGATTCCGTCGCATGTTAGATTGAGTGTGAGGAGAAGAAGGATGACTAGACAAGCAGCGAGTAGAATGAGCGTGAGTACTCCCAAAAGCAGCTGTCTGTTGGAAGAACCGACTCGTCGCCTTGTAATCGAAGTCGCTCTTGTGATGCCGTGAGTTGGACGTCTTGTAGTCACGGGGTGCAAAATCGTCGTTTGCGTGTTGCCTCGCGGACCGTAAGTTACCTAAAATTTAAAACAATATTTACATTAATACATTGAACATGTATTTTTAAAATATGTTTTCAAAGTATTACTGTCACTGAGAAAAAAGAATTGTCAATACAGTAATATGAACATTTAATATTTAGATCATCAACTTTTTTAGCCATGGTAGTTTTAGATTGTAAGTTAAGTTATTTCTTTATTATCATAAGACTTTTGAGTCTAGAAATATTGTTATGGCAGTAATTTTTTTAATCATCTTTATATTAATAACATATTTAAAAATATAAAAAAAAAATTGATATATCATAGAAGTATCTTTAAAAAAAAATTTTTAAAATGATTGAAAATTATTCGTTTGTTTAAATAGTTTAATATAATATTTATTGAAGATATTATTGCTCATAGTACAAATTAATAGTTTGCTAAAGAGATGTCACTGTTACATCGTATATTATATCAATCTCAAAATATCCATAGGAATACATGGATCTGCCGTCGACAGTTTAACATTAAAGTGATATTGTTTGTTACATATTGAAATAACATTGTTTCTACATTGACAGCTTTATATTACAAAAAATGTAATATTAATAATAACTAATGTTATTTTAATATTAATTATTCAAATTCAAATCGTCATCAATCTGACATTGATGTTATATTGATATTCAAAATATAATAAAATTGAGTGACCGTTCGATCAATATGTTAATTTTAAAATATAAATTGAATAATTGTATTTTTGCAAAAATTACTTTCATTTGTCTATAGATAACGAAAAATATTGATTAATTGTTGATTTCATGAAGAAGGACCTGTTTTAGACCGTTAAAACAGATTGGCCTACTTCAAAATATTACATGAAAAATGTCGTACAAAATCTTGGAATAAGCAGTTCTTTTATGGAATAAAACAAGACCTTAGTAGATAAAATATTATATTCATTTTTTATAAATATAAGAAGGGGAATTGATGAACTTTTTTGTAATGTTTCAATTTTCAATAAGTGAATATTTTACGTCAGTAACTCAGAATTCACACTACGTTTTTAACAATGCATGCATATGAAAATGCTAAAGTGGCACTAGGAGAAGTGAGGGCGCGTTACTTCAATGAGCTAATGTTTCAATTTTTTTTCTAAAGAACACATTTATCAAGTTGCTCGACAGCACGCATCAACTGAACATCCAATCAATTCGAAATTCGACGAAACTTAACCAACATAATAACTTAAGGAGACTGTCCATAAAAATGCCAAAATCGACATTTGTTATTCAAAATCTTTTAAATTCTAAGTTTATAACTATTTTGTCTTCCTATTAGAAAAAAATGAAAATATTGCGAAAATTGCCTTAAACTGTATCTAAAAAACTAAGTATTTGTAAGACAAGTTTTTCTTACCGCTAATTATAAATTTTTTTTGGTCATAAAACATCAATTTTTATCGGACAATCCCCTTCATAACAACATGACAACACATGGTTTAGTCTCGCGATGCTTTGTCATAAATGGAATCAAGCTGAGTTTTTCTTTTTTAAAGGAAATTCGACACTCAAGCTTTCCACGCAATTCTCATTAAAGTAAAGAAAAGTCGTTGCGAAAAATGCACTTTTTTTTCTTTCAAAGTTCAACAAAAGTTACGGTTAAAAATTCTAATTAAGAGATTTCAGTTTACTTTGATAACGCAGGTGAAATATCTTGCATCAAGACACAGTGGTAATTAATGTGTCTTCGATCGAACATTATGACAAAGCAAACTGTTTAAAATAAACTGTAAATTTGTTTTTCATTCCGAATGCGAGTAATTCGTTTGGCAAATTTCGTCCCGAATATTCTGCAACACGTTGCGAAATCGTTGCTGAATGGATGAACGATTTTTTAACGAATGGGATCACCTTGATGAAAAGCTGGAGGGTTGAGCAATGATTGTACAGCTAGATGCGCCGCTAAAATGCATTCACACTCAACTATTTATAATCAATTATTTTGAAGTTTTCCAGAGATTTGTTTTAATGGCTGCATTTAATGGTTCAAAAAATAATTTCTAATACAATTAAGCGCATACATTTTCTTTAAAAATATTAATATATATATATATATATATATATATATATATATATATATATATATTAAATAACTTTTATTCTTGAAAAACACATTTTTTAATAGATACGAATAAGAACAATTGTTTCTTTCTTTTCTTTCGTATCTATCAGTCTCTGTGATCATTTGGATATTATAATAAGTAATATCAATAAGTTATTTTATTATTTTAAATTAAATCAACATCTCTTAAATCAACACCAAACAAACATTTGATTTTCAAAAAATAAATATTCGTTGAAATTTAAGAACCAACTGTCATAAATAATTCTCTTTTCCCATTACATTAATCCATTAACGTTGTGCCACTCTACAAACTTTGTTTACAAACTTAAACTTTCCAAAGACGGACGCGTTGTGTTTAAAAAACAGTCTTCTCCGGATGCGAAAGTTACTTTTCAATACTTTGATACCATCACATCACTCGGGATTAACTACTTATAATTCATCGAAAAAACAGTAAAATTAATGCAGCCCTTTCACAAGAGGGTTTATTTGTTCAATTAACAAAGTATACCATAAAAATCATATTACACTGTACGCGTTGCATTTATTTCATATTGTAACCGGTAGAATACAAATAATAATTTGAAAATGCTTAACAAAGACAGACAATTTAGTTCGTCCTCTTTCAATAAAATAAATCATTTTCTAAGCGTGTCGTTAGACACGCTTAGAAAATGATTTCACTAGAAAAAATTTCATGATTTCACTAGAAAAAATGAAACACTATGCAGTCTTATACTATAATATGGTTACTGTTTACAAAATAGTTTGCTCAATGTAATGAGTCAATCTGATTTTTGCGTGGGCCTTTAGACCAACGAATTTTCTAGCTTGTCATATTTCATCCAAAGTGGCTGTTTTATTAAATTTTGTCAACCGGGACGATTCGCTGCATCCTTACCCCTTTGAGTCATAATCAAAGCCTACAATATCACGGAATTAATTAGACGGTCCGAATGTAATTGCGAAGTACGTCACAGTTCCATTTCCAACCGAGGAAACTGTAAAATAACGTCGGGCGCATTTCGCGACGAAACTTTATTATACCTGCGAATGTTTTATGATGATTGAACACACTGAGGTATTACTTTTAACGGATGCGCACAATACAACTTAATACGATCTGAGCGATATATCCCGTTTGGCGGATTCGCGCGCGAGAACGATGCAATTGGAAAAATCCGACGGAATTGACGTTTGAAAGCGGCGCCGCTCCGCGGATTAATATTAACCGTGCCTTTATTGCGTTTCGTAGTTGAAAAATTAAACGATAAGCTATGCGATCGGGGAGACAATAAAAAGACGGGCGATGCGAACGATTATCGATTGCTTTTTTACAATGTAATATAGAACGGTTTAGGGATATTACGACGATGTAAAGTGAGATTTTGCATGAGCCGCGCCAAATCGTCGGGCTATCTAATGCGCATCGGAAACATAAAAATTTTCGGGGTATTACTCTTCGTGATTTATCACGCGAAATCGCAGTGTAATGGAATTGCTTTTTTTACGTTAACATCTATTTAGCCAAGGTGAACTAAACATTTTTTTTTTCGGGGAAGAATTTTTTTGACCCGCAAGACTGAATCTGTTTTAACGATGAGATAATAGTAGAAAAACATTTGCACCGAGAAATGAAATTATTTATTGCTACTTCATTATTTTTAAAACATATTTTATACATATCGGTTTCAGTTATGAAATCATGTTTATGTTCATAAAATAAAACAGTAGACTTGGTTAAGATACTTTTAAAAGGAAAATACCATAATAAGGTTTACTGTTTCATGTTTTATTGCACATAAAAGTGGAAAATTGAGATTTTATAAAGCTAAAATGAAATAATATAATTCAAATTTAAATAGAAAGATGAATGTAAAAAATCAAATTGACTTCAATTTTAGTACAAAAAGATTCAATTGAATTACACTGATTCAGCATCATCTTTAACGAGCGAGTAACATTAACGTTAACATTAATAAATTTACGATCTGAAAACAACATTTAATTTAACTATATCAAAGTTAATTATTGCCTTCGACGCATACATTATTTTAATGTCAAAAGTTTCGAACAAATCAAACTTGGTATTCAAATTATTGTCGAACGAAATACGAGCGAATAACTTTACGCGTCAACTTTTGATTTCTTACATGACATCTGGAAATTACATATCTTTGGAATGTGAATTAATATTCCAACAGTCGTACATTTTAAAAAATAATCAAAATTCCGCGTACGAAATGTTATTTCCTACGCGGCTTTTCACGTCAAGGCATTTGAACTTGAAAAATGTTATGAGCTACGGCACACATCACGCGGATTTTTCAATACGCATTACCGCGAATCGCTCACGTTTCCTATTGTTTGACAAAATAGATATTGTTTTGTGGCTTGAATTATAAATATTTGTTGTGCATCGTATAATGGATTCTGCATTACAAAAGTACATTTTTATAGCGCGTTTAAAATGAAATTTCACGAAAACAAATGCAATATCGGTAAAAACATTATCTCGATTTGAATTTAAAATTTTTTTGAGTTGAATTTCACAGAATGTTTATTGTGCTAAAAAGACAAGGCTAAAAAAAACTATCAAACATTCATCACCGTGAACTTTTGTACTCGTAATATAAATATGATTCAGCGAACTTATCTTCGTAAGCAGGGGAAAAAGCGAAGTTAGAACTGCTTAGGTAGATTTAACTTAAAATGCCAGCTTCGAAAACTCGGCGCAAACTAACATTCATTTTTGCATTGAGAAAAAAAGTAACAAAATGTGATACGTTCAAAAATATTATAAAGTAACAATTTTGCGAAGTTTTCAAATTGTCTTTATTTATGTTTTTTTACTTATTTCAAGGATGAAGTAAGTTTAAAAAAATATTACAATGCCGTTGCATAATTCTGAGTTATTAATATCAGTTTACTTAAATTACGGAAAGTATGAGACTGATACTCATAACAGTACCAACGTTGGTTCTATGGAATTCGATTCATGATCACGTTTGATTATAATTATGTAACAATTTTAATGAAATAATATATCAGATTATACAAATAAGATTATCCTGGTATCAAATTCACTGTGGAGAAAAAGAAACAAAAACAAATTTTGCTTCTCTGCCTTCACGGAAACTGCGTTTTCATATAAAATTCAGTTAAAAGGTTGAACAATACAAAATTGCATAATAAATGCAGAATATATTTCATAACAGCAAGCAACTCTGTGCAATTGTCAACCAAACAGACGGATTCTTTTGTGATGTTAAGCAACATCTTTTTTTCCCATGGTAACATTACAACAAATTAATAAATAAAACCTTGATAAATATTTTACTTCCATAACGTAAAATATATTCAAGAAACGTTCAATTTTTTCCTTTCTAGCTCCATTTGTTCTATCCTCTATTATCACGATTTGAAATCACAAGCAAAATTACTTTATTAAATTTTGCACCGATTTACGCAATTAATTTTTACCAGCAATAAAATATAACTCGCGTTGAATGTCGAAATGTCTCTGGGGATTAACTTTTTCATACAGCGCGGTGAATATTTTGAGACTTAATTATGCGGAATTGTACAAAGCGTTTTATATTAAATATTTATAGACAGGCTACAAAATAATAATACATGGGTAATCACATTCGATAAATAGTCTAGCAATTTGACGATCGAAAAGTGACATTTTTCGTAAAAGCGAACATTAATTAAAAAATATTATTTACAAATTAAGAAAAATCTCTTATTACGGGAAAAAAAAAATTTTTCTGCACTAGAGAATCGTTTCAAGAGAAAGTCAGTGCTTTTAGTGTATCAAAAACATTTTTATTTCATCATTATTTCTTTAGTAAAAAAGTACTGACTTTTCTCTTTCTTAAATACTTTTCAATATATCTCGATATTTCTCTGTCTGAAAATTACAACTTATTTTTATAAGTTTTCATTAACATTAAGAATAGTACCTTTCGTCGATGTAATAACGTTATATTGCAAATAGTTTCAAAGTGGAACAAAACGCCCAAATGTTGCATAGAAAATCATAGTCACGCTTCAGCAATTTATTCTACTTATTTACCTTTGAGTGCTTGTTCAGTAATTTATATGTACAATTTAACTTGTAAGATTATTGAAATTAATTTAGAAATGAGCAAACGTAGCAACACTTGGCAAAACACACATTCACGCTAATTATGAATAAATTCCATCAACAGTTCCGTTTCACGAAAACCGCTCCTAGCCGTCTTGGAACTACGACTAAGAGCGTTTGTCGTAAATTAAAAGTTGTTCGAAATTTTTAGCCAAACTTTTAATAACAAGAGATTGAGCCACTAAATTTTCCATTGCAAATTTTTTACGACTTCCCTCGTCAAGGTTTCAGTGCTTTTAAGAACATGTGTTTCATGGATACGGAAAAAAAAGACGTTGAATATTTTAGATTTCGATGTGATGAAAGAAACGGAAATCAGAAAAGAGGTACGATAAAACAGGAAGCGTAACAAAATGCCAAACTGATTGGAATATGATGAGTTCTTCGTATCTAAGAAATTTGAGTCAATATTGTGCAATTGCACGTGAACTTTTATCGCCAACGAATTAATAATGTCCAATCACAAGATTGCAGCTAATTGTATATTCCCGTTGGTCTTCGAAGTATTCAATTTACAAACTCGGAGCATTGATTGGCGTTATAATAAAGTCCTTTTAGGATTCGGGTTCCAGGAAATTGAAAAGGGAAAAGTTCCTTTTCCGTACAAACTTTTGAAAAATAAATAATGACACGTCGCAGTAATGTATTAAATGTCAGAGAAAGAGTGTATCATAATTATTGTTGTACAACGAAATCCCTGTATTATTAAAAGTTATCCGAAACGAAGAATAATCCACGAAGTTTGTCAACGTTTCAAAAGTAGACATAACGTGAGGAAAATACGCAACGGTTGACTTTTGTTTTGTTAGATGAAATTAATTTTCATAGACAATAGAATTATTACATTGATGCGAAAGTTATTTGTGCTATAAAAAATTATAACTGCTGCTTGGTATTTTTTTTTTTTTTTTTTAATTATTAGTCAATACAAAGCAGACTTTTATTAAAAAAACCAGCCTTATTAAAATTCGATCTTCATGCTAAGATAACAAATCTTAAAATATACATATAACATAATTTTTTACTTAAAATTGTTAATTTAACAACTTATTTTTTCTCAGTTTGATTTTTGTTAAATTTTCGTTAAATAGAAATTTATTGATGCGTACAAAAAATTCTTGACACACACGGTATAGGAAAAAGAATTAAACATTCTTCAACGCACGCTAATAAATCGCGCAAAGTAAACAGAACAACGCAGAAAGAAGAGGGAAGAACCAATTTTTAGTCGTTAAAACGGATTTTAATGAAATTCTTTTTTCAGGGTTGAAAATGTAGTAACGATGAGTTAGGTTCATAAACGAAAAAAAACTTTTTCTCTTTATAATAATTGCTGATTTTCAATATCTTGGCTTATTTTACCGTTCCATTTTGGTAAAATTTTTTTTGGTCACGGTCAAAGCAATATTATTTTCAACGTTATCATTTCGTTTTATTAACGTTTTCATTGACATCAATTTTCATTATTAAATTAGTAATGCAATCACGTTTCCAATGTCGTTGTCATGTCATGTCATGATATATCGTCACCTTTAATGCAAGGGGTGTCATTTCAGAAACATTGTTATATTTTTAATTATTTATCCTGGAGCGCATGAAAAATTGTATTAGTTGAAAGGAAAAGGAACGTTTCGTCGAGATGGCACCTTTTCGATCCAAGACGATATAATTTCATAAACAGATCATAATGATTTTGTATCTTTAATGTCACCATTATTGTCTACATATATTAACAATGTCTTTAAATCATCATTCTTTATAATTTTAAATTGGTTTTTCCTGATAATTTTTTAATCATATACACCATACAGCACATAATTTTATTTATATAATTTTTCTTCGAATATTTTAACATTGATTGTAACTGACAAACGATAAAATTGTCCTTTTCGTCGTCACTAAAAAAAATTAGTTAAAAACATAAGCCTATGTATATTTTGTCACTTGTTCTTGAAATAGTTTTTACACTGCCCAACATGTTATCATTTATTAAAGCACAATTTATAACTTGGAATTTTATGTTTTGAAATTGAATTGTACTACCAATATATTTTTGACAGATTCAAGTGTTAAACGATTTATCTCATCTGTCCATCAGTCTATTCATTAAAATGAAAATGCGTTCTAGATTTGTACGCTGCGCTGGAATAGCAAAAAATATTGACATATTTTTAATATTTTCAACAACATATTAGAATTTCGTTTATTAAAATGAAAATTAATAAAATTGTACTGAAAAAAATTGAAAAAAAAGGAAATGTACTCTTAAAAGATGACGTTTGATAATCCTGCTAAGATAGATTGCCAAATTGATCCGAGGGATCGAAAAACGAACCTGGACAGGCGTGCCCATGGCCGAGGTGTCGTAATTGCCCGTAGGTAAAAGCTCGCACTGCTCGGTGTTGGCCGAGCTTCGCAGGTAGCCGTTGTTCCCTTGCGCCTTCATCTTCTTGGACGCCCTCACGGCCCGGCGTCAATCGCGCTCCTCGTCATCCGCCGTCCTTGACGAGCCCGTGGACGAGTGGCGACTACCCCCGTGAAGCACTCGGCATCGCGCGCCGAGCGAGTCGCGCGTTTCACTGGCCACGATCGCCGCGGCGGTCCCTATTTTATCGCAGCCGGCGAGGGTGCCGAACGGCTAAAGACCTTCCCCTACCAAGTCGCCAACTCGTCTTCGCTTTGACGAGCGCCAGTCACCCCCTCAACCCCCAAGCAGGTTGTTCGCGAAAGAAGCGTTTGTCAATTTAACAAGAAAAACTTGTCAGCTTGGGACACTACAAATCCAAGTGTCTCATTTTCAGACATTTTTCACGTTTGAGACACCAAAAGTGTCGCAATTCATTGCGATTAAGACCCTTTTAGTGTCTCAATCACCAAAAATGTCTCAAAATGAGGAACTTGATTTTACAATGGATCGTTTGAAAATACTTGTCATGTTATCCCAGCGAAATGTTTTGTTGAATTTGCTAAAAAGGGCTTTGAAACATGAGAATTTTCGTTGATTCAACGAAGGGTTTAATGAGTTGCTAAACTTTTGTGAAATCTACAAGATGTTTTCTACATCCAGAGAAAAGTTCTATAAACACGTTTTGAGTTGAAACATTTTTCTTGTTGGTAAAAAAACTTTCTTGATTGAGGAAAATCTCACTTTACTCAAGATATAATTTTTTCGTTGAAAACTGTTTTTCTTGAATCAAGTATACGGTTTGATGGGTGTATAAAGATGTAGCATTAAAAGGTTCTATTAGATTTTTCAAGCAGAATTGTGGTCGTCCTTGATGAAATTCATTTATTAATATAATTCAATGATAGAAAATTGACAAAAAATTTTGGTAACAGTGGCTAAACTTTTCAAATTGTTTCAGGCAAAATCATTTGGATGCTCCGTGTCGAAGCAATGACTTTGGAAATGAAGCATCATGGCGTCTAGATTTGCACCGCGCAAGAAGAGGGCGCGAAGTACCGCAACCCCGAGCTGTTCTATAAATGGCCCCGCTTGATCGGCCGGCAGTCCTCACTCATGCTTGGCTGATCAAAAGTGTGCGCCGGGTGAGAACCGGCCGCCGCACCGAGTAAAGGTTTGTTTTGAGCAACGAAATTTCGGATGATCCAACTAGATTCAAATTTCGACATTCAATTAAAAAATATAATCTTTGATATTACCGAACGGTTAACAAATAATTGATAATCTAATTATATTTGAACTGTTATAATTAAGTGAATTGCTACACACTGAAGAAGTTGTAAACGTCATGAAAAGGAAACACGTAAAATATATTTTGCAACACGTGCAATCTATTTAGCGGGCATAAAGTTGTAATTTTTCAGTCCTTCGACAGAAAAGTCAACTTTCCCATCACTTTGTCATTTCAACCCTAGGGCGAAGATGTAGCAACTCTTCACTCCGCTGAATAAGCATAAGTACTTCCCTTGCACTGTTCTCGTGCTGAAAATTCACTCATCGGGAAATATCTTCTTTCCGCCCTCGTTGCACAATATACTATTAAGGATATTACCGATTGGACTTGTCAAATTATTTGCATTTGGTAATTAAATTATAATTGAACTGTTATTATAACTAACTAGATGATTAATTGCGCCCAGGAATAGGTTTAAAGGTCACCGAAACGAAAACAAGAAATCGTAAACATTGAAGGTGAAAAGTCCCACAAAGTAAGCAAGTTCTTACTATTTTTGATTATAATTAAATGTGTGCGTGTGTGTATGCGTGGGTAATTTGGATGTAAATAATTTGTTGGATTAAAACAATCGGTTTCTTAGGGCAGGACCCACCGCATCACCGACCGAGAAGCCGAGTCACGCCGGGAAACGGCACGCCACGTTACTGTGGGTCCAGCCTTCAGCATCCGCGCTACCCCGCGTCTCGCCGCAGGTCGATACCACGCATGCGCCCAACACCCGGAGAAGACCACGCGACCGCCGTCGTCGCGGTATCCCGGGGTTCGGCGCTGAAATTGCTGGCGGCCGAGATGATGGAACACCTCCCGAGGAATCTTCAATTTACTAAGTTGATTGAACATTGGATTAGTATACACGGCAAGTGGATAAAGGAAAGTGAATAATAAAAGTTGCTGGTTAAACGGAAAAATAAGATATATGAATGGCAAAATTTGAATATCATTGTTGATATTTAATCTGAAATTGAAAATCTAATACTAGTACAATGTTACTATAAAGTATACATTTTTATGTTAAAGTATATTTTTGTTTGAGCAGTAATTATTATTATTTTCAGAAACATTTTAATTCTTTAATGTAGTGGACAATATTTTGGTACTCTTTAAAAAAGTATCTTTTCTTTTTAATAGTTTTTTTATGATTTTGAAGAAATGCATGACTTACAATAAACGATATTGATGAAGAGAACAATTTTAATTAGAGAAAATTAATTTTTATTTTATTAATTTGTTTCTAATTAAATTGTTCATTAAACAATTAAAAGGTAGATATTGAAGATAGTGTGTGGACTCAAGTGAGAACAATATTAATAGTCATTTTGCTTAAATTTTTCCTTTAAATTGGACTTTTAGTTTCAAAAATTCGAAAGATGTTTGGAAAACATCTTCGAGTTAAGTAGCATTTATAAATATCTTATTGATCATGTGCAACATGCGTAATAACATTATTTTAATAAATCCCTTCACGTTGACTATAGAGGATTTTGAAGCAAACTTTGGAAGCCAACTCGAAATTGCAAAATTAAGTATGACTGTGTTAATACCACGTGAAAACTTTTAAAAAATTTAAGTGAGAATTTTTTTTCCATTTTTTAAATTCGATATTTTAGTTTTCATCAATAATACTATATCTTTTATAATATGATGTATGCAATACTTATAATTTATTATTCTCATTTTTTTTTTTCAACGATAATTTATATTCAACGATCAACAAATAAATACAATGAAGAAATGAATAAATAATTATATGAATGTTTTAATTAAACAATGAATTAATGAATTTAATAAAATCATTAATTACAAATTAATATAAAATCAAACGCATAAACAAGAACAAACAATAATAAGTAATATTATAAAATACCTTCCACTATAAAATCCGATAATAAAAAATCGATGCGGGTTAATACGTGCCAACTCCGGTAATTCCAACTCGGTAAAAGCTTGATTTTTGAATTAAATTTTCCACGCCAATGGGATTCGGCGAGTTCGACGCGACACAAACGATACTTTACAATCAAATGTAATTTACGCCAGAGAGAACAAACCTCTTGATTATTATTTGCTTGGTTGTCGCGTTATAAAAACGCGCACGTTTTCATTAAATAAGGCTCCCAACTTTTCACTTCTCCTCTTATTCCACGGGAAAATTGTATCGGGCTTTTTTTATTTCACCTGGTATATTTTACCAGGGATTATGTAATCTCTTTCTCTCACAATCCGCCGCAAGATACGATATGTATCAGACGTGCTCCGAACACAATTCAGTCTGCATTATTGGAGCTCGTGGCATTGAGATGAGTTACTGTCATACGGAGTTTGAAACGTGATAGCTAATCAGCTGGATAATCTGCGTCGAGGATTGTGGATTAATAATGGATTTCGAATGAAAGGATAAGATGTTATGAAAACATTTTCCGTTGCCATGGACATCTAATTGAACATTAAATTAACAGTTTATTGAATTAAATGTTTAAGAGAGCTTTTATGCACTTCCCTCGTTCCGTTCAATTTAAATTCAATTTAATTAAATTACACAATGAGAAATTGTACCATTGGATAATTGAATAACATTTATTATGATGATGAATAAAAATTATTATTATGATAAATTAAAAAAAAAAAAAAAAAAAATAGTGAAATATTGAAAAAAGTAGTTTCATAAATGCAACTGCACTTCAAAAACAAATGTCTTGTTGTGAGGCATTTTGTTCAAAACTCCAAAAGTGTACAAAATTTTAAGAAATCGCGATGCTTTCAGTGTTTCAGACAAAAATAAAACTCTACATGAGGCGCCTACTGTAATGTGAATAATTGAAGACATTATATTTTAAAATACTGTCATTGAGCATGAAATTGTGACTCTACTGTTGCTTCAAAGAGTCCGCATAATATCTAATCAGAGTGTTAAAAAATGTTAACGAGAGATTCGATTTTTTTCAATCTAATTTCTCCAGTCGGATATTTGGTTGAAGGGATTTGTAAGGTAATTTCTCAAGAAAGTTTGTCCCAATTTGATCAGACTTCATCACCTGGAAAATTTGTTATTTAATTTTGTTTCGCATTTCATGACAAGGATTTCATATCAAGTAATTTAGACACGTTTGAAGTTCAGGATTGAAACACGAAATTTCGTATTATTCATTTTATACTAATATTGTACTACACTAATAACATTAGATTCGCAAGATTAATTTCCTCGTCTCATCAATAAGCTCGAACGAGTCGTAACAGCACAATATTCCATTCTAGAGATACAAAATGGTTTTAAATACGTAAAAAATTATCATTACTTGTTTAGATTTAATAATAATTTTAATTTTCACAATTTAAAAATAATTGAACATGATTAGAATAAGATCAGTAAATTTAAAACTCACAAAGGAGTAAAAGAATTCAATTTACAAATCATGAATTATTCTCAAACGTGAATTCTATCCATTGCAAAAATTATTCATTTGTAATAAGAATAATCCAATCATTCATAAATATGTATTGATATTAACAAAAAGAAAATTTCCTTTGAATGCATGCATGAATGAATGAATGAATGAATGAATGAAAATTTTTACTTTCTGCCGGTAAAAATTGTTAGGTAAAAAAGAATTTTCTGCTTTACCAAACTAAATCCCTATTAAAAAAGTAAATATAATGTAATAACAAATGCATTTGAAAAATATCATTTTACAATTGAACAAATTTTTCTTTACTTCATATATAATTGCTTTTAAAGATGCATTATAATTGTTACGATGTACACAGAGTATAGCAATGGCAGCACCATTCTTCCCTGCGTCAGATTCAGGAAGAGCGTCCTTAGATTACCGTCGGTAAAGCAGTTTTTGGCAGCGTCATAAAAAATTACTGAGCCATAGGTAGGAATTTCGGTTCATGAGATTATCACAAGTTCAATTTGTATCTTCCACATAGTTTTTGGGGCTAACACGGAACAATTTTTTAACACAGAACATTTATATTTGAACGTCAGATTACTTGCAAGATTACTTTTCAATTTATTTTTACACATTGTCAGTTCTCCAGTTTAAATAATGAAAATTATAAAAAAGACAAAAGAATACAATCATTTACAAAATAGCAGGTATAAAATAGTTACGCTATTAATTCATCAAAGTTGTCAACTGATCAGTGCTTCATTGACTATTAACATATTCAAGAAGACAAATTATAATAAAACAATTACTACATAGATTGCAAAAGTAGAACACATATGTAAAATGTAGAGTTCATCATATTATTCAATAAATTTTGGTTGAAGACAATCTCGTCTTTAAATTTCTTATTCGAAAGTACATGTACAACTTTGAGATGGCATAGTTTTATCCAAAATTTGAAATAACATATTTTTCATTTGTTGGAAACATTAAAACGACGTATATTTTACTATATTACCTAGTTATTTTAGATATCTCTAAGTATAAGTTTTTTATACATTTTCTATAAATATTTTTTCAGCGTTTCCAGCATTGACTTCACGATCATTGTACCAAAAATTACAGAAGAGCTGTGAAAAAAACTGGAAAAACAGCTTTACGAGTTTGCTCTTTCCCGCTCAATCTCCCTCGCGAATGAGATATTTGCGGCAACGCTAAGGACGCACTGTTGAAGTTTCGACTGGCGTCCGCGAGAGGGACGCTTGGCCCTCTCTCGGCAGGGCAGCCTGGTCGCGGCAGCTCCAGCAGTGCCGAATGGAAGACCGCCATGTTGTCGTGGGTCTGACGGACGTCGCTGGTCAACCGTGATCATAGTAGTAAGCTCGGGTGGTGATTTTATGCGAAGATGTGACGGCGCCGCGAGCGTCGAGACAGTGCCGCCGCAGCACCGAGCACAAACGACCCGTCGACTGGTCTCAGCCGCGAGTTCGCCAGCCGGGAGGAAACAATGGCAGCCGCGCTGCCGTGATGCGCCCTGAGACGTCGGCGTTGTTGCAGCCGTCGGCCAGGTCGCTCGTCCCAACTCCCAAGACGACGGCCGCTTGACCAAACTCACGGCCCCCGTCTCTCTCGCACACCATCTGCCTGTGTCCCTGGCTGGCGTCGACCGAGGTCGCAATTGGCGCCTCGCCGTTCAGACCGATGGCTAGCCGAGCGTGCACTAGACACAACCTCAGGAAATGAACACAAACAAGGTTTTCACGCTTTTCAGCCCTTTCTCCATAATTTTCATTGCGACTGCCAGCAAACGGGGAAACATTCTAATGCCTATTGAGCTCGTTCAGAAATGTTTCCTTCGTTGTAATTATCTGTAATTGTATCAGATACAAGCACTTCAAGTGTAGTTAATGGAACAGATTTTAATGTGCGGGAAATTTGTAACATCTTTTTGCTTTCGATTTAAACTAAATACAATTTTGCTGGCCGAAAATCGAAATTTGCGTACGAATTTATTATAGTTCAATTATAGATAAAGTATTTCATTGTATTCAATTAAAAAATGTTTTTTCCAATTTAAAATAGACGAAGATTGAAATTTGTTTGCAAAAAAATTCTTGAACATCTTATTTCATTGGTTGATAATAATC
>JABFOV010001390.1:0-25759 GCA_022817685.1 Aradophagus sp. ZL-2020
TTGACTCTGTGGGTCTTAGTTGTGGCTAGAAATAGTGGTTTTGTTCTTCTTAGACTTAGCTTGAAGATCATTACCAAACGATTCTAAGCATCGTTTTTTTCAAATTTTTTTTATTTTTTTGCTCATCATCACCGCCTTTATGCACATCTATTAATATTGATTTGTTTCATTATTTTTGTTTTCCCCCTTTTTTATTTTTTTTTTTTTTTTTTTTTTTTTTTTTGTCAATAGAAGCGTTGGTGTAGGGCTCGCAACAGCACGGATAATTCAAAAATTTTGAAACCGATCGCTATTTACATTACATTTCGTGCAAAGTTTCGTGCAATTAAGGACACACGTGATACGCGAACGTGCGAATATTACCGGGGAGAATGAACGAAACTGGAATACTGTTTGCAAACTTGTGATTGAGTTTTACTTTGGAATTCGGAAAATAAGTAAGGAACTTTCGGGACAATGAAAAACGTGTTGACATCCATTCAACGAGCGAAAAAAAAAAAAAAATCACTTCGTACAATGTGCGAAGCACACGTCCTGGCGCACGTTTTATTGATTCGCCGTGGCGAATTGACATTCTCATCCGCACTTCCATGCAGAATGTAATTTAACATACATTTTTCCCTCGCATAACCGCTCGTACACAGCGAATACACGCTATTCGCGTCTAATAAAATCTTGACATTTGAATTTAATAAAGAAACACGCGTACCGCCGGACGCTGCGTTTAATTAAGTTTAATTGAATTTGCAAAAACGTAATTTCACTCACGCGCAATCCCGGCCGGTCGCAATAGCAAGTATTGCACTTGGAATTCGCCCGAGCATCTCCGTCGAAAAGTACAAAATATTTTCTGTAATAAAACTTGTCCAACAGCGGCGCGCGTGCGAATGAAAAATATCCATTCACGTAGCCGCGAATATCTCCCGACGGCGACTCGTCTTTTTCTATTTCGACTCGCGTTCGGTGTCGCGATGACGATGCGTAATAATATTGATGCATTTTCTGCAACGCCGACAGATAAGCACCTACCCACGCGCGATAATTTCCGACATTTTTCCACGAACATAATGCCCAACACATTGCGCCAGTCCTTTTCCGCGAAAAGAATACACACGACGGGATTTTCGCCCGACTTGGGATTTATCGCAGATACAGCGCGCTTCTGGGAACGCGGGCGTCTCGCGCACCGGCAACTGCCATACCCTTGTTCCATAACTTTGTTAGCATTTATTGGACCCGGAATACGTCATTATTGTATATTTCAAACTTTGCCGCGCAGTATTGCGAAACACAAACTAAACTTGTTACCGCTTTAAGGAGTTTCAAGTGTCACTTAAATTTGGAAACGCGAAATTTCGAGTGCCCGAGCTTTACAGCGCCGAGTTGCTTCTTTTGTGGCGATCTTGCTTGAGATCGTCAATTTCAGCGAACGGTTATTTACTCATTACGCGCGATTCGATTGAATTCGTCGCGACGCGTATATGTATACATACCAAGCCGGTGTTTCGACGGTATATTCAACGCCGGAATGCACAACGCCGGCGTAGAAATTACGAAACTTTTTAACGACTGAATCGCTTTATTTTGTTTCAGGTGATGGAAGGGCCAGCGCTCGTATCATCGCTCGCCTCCCAGAAATGAATCTCACATCCAACGTTTTCGATTCGGTCGACACTTAATACGTCAAGCGCGATCCCGGGAAATGATAAAATGTGAACGAATGTGAATCGAGCCGATTGTTTTTTCCACCGAAAAGAGGATGACCGATTACTTGGAAGCGCACTGCAGTGACAAAGATCCCCGAAAGAGCGCGGTCAAATGATCAGGGAGTAAAAAGAGGAAAGACTTATAACCATGTCCAATTTATGCAGTGAAAACGTTAGGTGAACTGGCTTTTCAGAGAAACGTTAACAAAGCGCTATCGTCGAGGTATATTGATGTAACACATTTTCACGCGAAATGTAAACGACACTCGTAATCGAGGATATGCTAAACTGAAATATTTGTTGCACTCGAGGAGCCGTTGAATTTTTATCGGCCAACTAAAAATTGACCCACCGACAAGCGAACGTACGGCCACTCGTTCCAACTGTCCGTTATTTCAAGAACACAATCAATCGCGCATGGTCAAAAGTATGTTAATCAAACGAATGTCAAATTTCAGCGTAATTTCCTCGATTGCGTTACAACGTTTATAACTTTCAGCTGCAATTCCTGGAACACGTAGGTTATACATGAAGGACATTCGAATAACGCAGTGACCGATTTTCACGAGAAGTCGGACTTATTTTTCGAATTGAATATTTAATATCAATCGCGAGAATCGTTTGCAGCGCTTCGTTCCGAGAACGGTAACTTATCGAATTACGCACCGGTCGTATTTACCCTTCGCGTTAACGATTTTCCCCCGATCGAACAAATGTTTCGTTTGTGATAAAAAAAAAGTATCGCTGCGGAATTATATCATACGGTCGGTGCCCGGACTAATTTTTACGTCCTCGCTTTAGTTTTACGAACCACTCACAAAGGTCACACCGAAACGTCGCTGGAGAAACGGTCGTTATTCATCCCGGGAATAACATATCGTCGTAAAAAATACAAAAAGCGGTCGTAAATTACATTTTTCGAGAGTTTATCATTCGTTTTCATACCGTGGTATCTGTCTTGTCATTGTTTTCAATGAAGTTCCCGGAGATCCATTGGAATCGTCGATCTTAGCGCCGCGCTGCTGCGAACGTAAAAATCATCAATATCAATTAACAAAATGCCTTTGGAAGACAAGAACCGCATCGCTGGATCACTTTTTTTTAATCTCCACCTCGGATATAATAGTCCTTTCCGTGAGAGAAATACGTTGTCACTGGGGATTCTTTTTTCGACGCGAAGACGTCAGGGCGAGCGACGGGATTCTTATAAAAGAACAAAGTGCGCGGCCAAGAAAAATAGATAAAAGCGTAGTGTTTGGCGAAAAATATTGAATGCGCCGTTCAAAGAAGAATTGACGGGAGACAAAAATAAGTTTTTTCTTCTTTTGCGCGGATGAATTAAATCGCGTCGGAATTGTGCGTCGTGATGTTCAAGCGCGTCATTTCGATATTCATTTCTCGGGGTTTTTGACACGGCGGTGTTGTTGCCGTAGGAATTCCTTTATGTATAACTTCATTAATATATATTACAAAGTTATAATTACGTAACGCAGGCACGTTTTTTGTCACACGACCGGACCATCTCATGAGACTTAATGAAACCTATTCATTCACGTTAATTAGCATTGTTTAGCTCTCTTTCTCGTTCACCGTCAGAAACAGTCAAAGGACAAAAAAATGTCAAGTTTTTACAGAAAATTTCTCGAGGTATATCACAGTTTCAGAAATGTATTCATTTTGTTTGCTGAATGTTGAGTCCGTTGAAAAACATTGATAAATAGAAGAATATTTTTTTACTTAAAAGAAGTAAAACCACGTTGTGTTTTCAATTTGGTTCATGTGCAGATCTTATGCAGTCTCTGTTACTTATGTTAAATTCTCGGGTTAAAAATAAAGACGAATGCAAAAACCTGCTATGACGAAGAAATAAATGTAGCAAATATATAACACAGAGACATATTACAAAACCAATGCTTTTAAATTAAAACATATGAAATGCAAACAAAATTACAAAGAAATGGCAATTTTTCAATTACACTAAGAAGAGAGATTTCTTGAAACAATAAATTCATTTAAAGTAAATACTTCTATTTGTGATTATATGTTTTTAAAGTAAAAACAAAAGTTTTACTTTGTTCAGAAATTAGTTTAGAGTGTTATATTTAACGATATAAATGAATTATTTAAACAAACCAATGGATTTATATAAAAAAAAGAATAAAAAAATTTTGAACTTGCATATTCAATAAGCGGGATAATAAGTTAAATGAAGCAATAATTTATTTAGTTAACACTGTGTTAATCATCAGACAAATTGTAAGAAAATGTTCACTGGAATTTTTTAAAAAATCGAATCATTGTGCGACTGATTGAATGTGATGCAAAACGTACGTACTGAATAATTTGTCAACTCTATTAAAAACCTCGTGCTAGTCCAATATGAAATATGCTTCTCACTGCAATAAGTAGAGCTGTTGAATGTTATTTTCGAAAAATCAATGTCTTATAACATATGAGAAAAAAACGTGTCTGAGTAACAGTAAGAAAAAGATAATATAATGTTGGATATTAGTTTTATCAAAAGTGAATTGATAAGAACATTAGTTTGCCTCGTCCTTAAAGGCTCGACAGCCGTCAGGATCGTCAACCGAACATGGTAGCCATGGCACGTGCTATGACACCGAACTGGTTTTTGCGCTGTCTGACTGGCAGCTGCCATTTGGGTATTTGCGCTTGGATCCTGTTCGCGACGTCTGCCGCACTCGTCGGTGCTTCCCACAACACTGGGTTGGGGAATTATGCATTCGGCGCGCTCAGTGGCGGAGGTATGGATGAATTTAATGAAGGGAGGTGTCCTTGGGCTTGTGACTGCAGTAGTAAAGAAATCGACTGCTCCCTTCGCGAACTGACTCAAGTCCCCGTAGATCTCACATCGTTCCCCATTGCCGAAAAACTGTAAGTTATTCCATTATTACGCATGCTTGTTTTGATTAATAAGCGGGAATTACTAACCGCGCGCTTAATTCTCTACGCAAATGATCAATCACGTTTGATGGACGAGAGAGGAACGGCAAAAATGTATTAAATGGCGATTCACGTGTAACGAACGCTCGGGTTTATTTCCAGCGTTATTATTCTTCTCGGCCGGTTAACTGAATCGATCAAGTTCAATTGATTATTTGTCAATGCAAAGCGATCGATCAAAATTACTCGATGCCCGTATCAATTAATAATAATTAATCAGACGGACACGGGGAATTAGGAACTACATAATTATTTGCGATAAGCGGCTTTCTGTTGGCGATTCGGCGCGTTCGATCAGCCGCCGATTATTTGCTCTTGATTGTTTTTCTTGGTACGCTAGGTGGTAAAAAATCGGCGAACGATTTTCAATATACAATAGCATCTGATAAGCACCAAGTCGACGCCTGTGAATGATCGTCGTCCATCGATTATTGCTCCGTCGTTAGTTATTTTCATTGAAACGCCAGTGATCGATTATTAATCATCGATAATTACTCATCAATCATCGATCGTCGATAATTCAATCGCCCCCCCCCCCCCCGCTTTGACGTCCCGCATGATAATTCAACGAGGAAAACGCAGACAAGCTGATCAATGGAATTTATTTCATTGATTTCAAGTGTGTAACTTATGCCAAAGCATGTAACTCTGAAACGACCGATCCCTTATTTGCGGCCACTTTTTGCTACGCGAGAATATAGGCAATAAATATGCGTAACCTTCTATGGTTTCAAATGCGTTCGCTGCTATCAATAACGAAACGTAACTCAATCCAAAGATCATTACCCCGGTCGTATTGAATATATCGTTGCCTATCATAACAATATCAATTGGTGTAACACTCCCGACGATGATATTCCAACTCGAACTGCACTTCCCACATTAAATATGCTACCCAGGATAACGATCGACGCACGGCGATACGCGCGGGATAAATTAGAAACCGACTTTCTACTCGCGAAAAAAGAATCCAAGACCCGAAGCGCAAAACGAACTTACGGAAGTTTTGGAGCCGAGGGCTCGTGCGACTTTTTTTTCTTCGTCTTCCACCCCCCTCCCTTTTCCCCGAGGAACGCGCAGGCAGCGTTACACAATTTAGCGGGACAATTTCGAAGAGATTTTGATGGACGTGACATCACTGCCAAACGCGACCCCTCAAAGCGCGCGCTCGTGACGAATCCATGCGAGTCGAAAATTCCTCGCTCGCCCATTCTCCCCCCCTCCCTTCCCCGCCCCGTTTTTTTCTTTTTTTTTTACCAAAGCGCCAATTAAATGATCTATTTAATCGGTCGCATTGCGCGCGGAATTTTAATGAAATTTCCCTCACTGGCAGCGATGATCAACGCAAAGGGGGCTGGCGCGATCGGAGTCTTTTTTTCGCCTTCATTAACGTCGCGCCAATTTTCCTTGCCGAACGACCGACGGGGAAGGTGAAACAAGCGAGGCCGAGGGGTGGGGGCCGAACAACGGTCGTGGCGGGAGAGAGAAAGGATGACAGCCGGGCACTGAATGTACCTGTTCGCAATCGCTTAACTCCATCTAAATCTCACTATAAGCGAGCGATTTTTGTTGCTGCCGTGATTGCCGTTACACTGCACCAAGTTACACGCGGAGTACGTCGCGCTGCGTGTATCACCGGGTAACTTATGCGCGTGTGATAATATTCTGAAAGCCTTAATGTAACTCAAGTCGCAGAATACACCTCGTAATCATGACTAAGCTTTATCGCTGGTATGCGACAATAATGAACCGTGAGTTATGAACACTTTTTCTTTCGACATTTTTTCGCGTTCCTGAAATTTCAGGACAACTGTGTCGCAAAGAGACGGCTGACGTCGATTGACGATCGAACGAATCGATCGGACTTCGGTCGGTGACTTTTGACCGGCGAATTTTGATTATGAGTCGGCGGAAATGGTACAGGTGTGCTGAGAGAAAGGCACTTTCGAAAACGCAGTCTGGATTGTTGATACGACAGTCTTGCATTGCGAATTTAGTTAACATTTGATACGATTGTTATGATTACTTATTTCTAACGGATTACTTGTTTTCTTTGGCCTTCGCTAACGGTCTTCCGGACTGTTCCGTCTACACTCTGGAACTGTTGTCACTGCAATAAATTTTTTTATCGCGAAATTGAAATTACCGTTCGTTATTGTTGGCGGAAAATAATTGATTAATCGGGAAGAGTCAGAGGAAATGATAATTTATGATAAATGGTAAATGAAAATGTGCGAATTATCATTCATCGCCGATTGGTTCGAACGATAAGGTTTAATTAAACATTAATCATTGATAAGTTATCGGTGGTTATCGGCGCGTGAGTAGTTGTCAAAGGAAAACTAATGCGTGGTTGGTAAACTCGATGGCGTTGCGTAAAGTTTTCGGATGGAAGGAAGGCTTTAACAAGGTCGTCATACACGAGTTTTTGCCCCGGCAAAATCGAAAGCAAGATTCGCCGTGTCTGAAAGGATCGACGCTTCGAAAAGAATCACTTCTGAATTAAGGTTGAAAGGCGTTGACAATGGAAAATGTGAAACTGTGCACGGCGCTT
The DNA here is from genome assembly GCA_022817685.1 of Aradophagus sp. ZL-2020. Classification (NCBI taxonomy): domain Eukaryota; kingdom Metazoa; phylum Arthropoda; class Insecta; order Hymenoptera; family Scelionidae; genus Aradophagus; species Aradophagus sp. ZL-2020. Next base: position 7,225 of record JABFOV010001390.1, read on the forward strand.
TTGTTGCGTCAAGAATCACGGCACTCGGTTGCGAAACATTTTATCACACAAATTATACGTTTCTATGGCGATTTAGAAACTCGATTTTCAAATCGTGTTAGTATTTATAATATGTAATCACGAGTCTTTTAAGAAAGAAAAAACAAACAAATTGATTCGCCATTTTCCTGTTGAAAGGCCATTCCCATTCTCGAGAATTCGTCGATAAAGAAATACGGGTCTCTTATTTTAGTTTCTTTTTCAAACATCGTAAGATAAAGGTATACGTTAAGGCGTCACGTACGTGACACACCTCGTAGGTAACGACATAATAAAATTTATTTTTGAAGAAAAAGAAAAAAAAAACACACACACAGTAGCGTTGTGTGTGCTTGGCTGAAGGGACATTGTAATTCAAAACATTTCATATCAAATTGAATCCGCATGAAAGTTTGGGTTTAACAGGATTAAAATGTATGTTGAATTCATTATTTTCGAAACGATTTACAAGCAGGTGATACATTGTAAAAGAATTTAGCGGTACTTATGTTTTGATCAATTCAGCACGGCAAATTCGTTAATGTTTTTTTTTTATTTTGTTCCGTCTCTCCTCGAAATTACTTGGGCCACGCATGACCTGAAAAGTTAATAACCGAACAACGCTTTATCTCCAATTTTTTGTGGTATTTATCAATTTCGAAGCTGTTGTGCGCACATTAATCAGATTAAATAAAATATACGTACGCGGAGAATTTGTTTCACGTTCGGAAATTCGTGTGATTTATTAAATCGCCTTTATTATCAAAGCAGGGCGCTTCAGTTTTATTCATTAATAAACGTCAATTGCTTTGTTTCGCATTAAAACGCTTTTAAAACCGGAACAAAGCTTTTATAACCTCAAATTTTATAAAACGTCCCGTTTTTAATGGTACAATTCATCCCCGTTTAACGCGTTAAACATCACCGTGGCACTTTGTTCGCGAAATTCTTGTCCATAAAATGAAAACAGTTGAATAAATGAATACTTTGTACGCGAAACGTAGGACCGACAAAGAATCGCGCCGCGACGCAAGAATGCTCGACGACTTCTATTTAATCGCGAAAAAAATACCAATCTCGCAAATAACAGCGATCGAAGTAATCCGTCCGGAATATTTTACGAAATCCCGACTTTCGGCTTTGACAGAGACTGCCGCGCAAATTTCATCCATATTTATTGAACGCCACACACTTGATAGCGAACGACGCAAGTCTCCACTATAAAAATTTACAACACTTGTTATCGCCGTGTAACAACTTCATCAATCTCCGAAAAAAAGCGAAATCAAAGATAGAAAAAAGAACGGGGCAGGGGAAAAAATGAAAAGCCGAGTCGAGCGAGTCATCGCGAGGTGATAAAAGCGATGCACCTGTCTGTCGAACATCCAATCGATAAACAATTCACCGCAACGTCTCCCAGAAGTACAACTTCATTTCTAAATCATCGGGGTGATTGAAAAGCGTTATTCAAATCGTGCTTCGCTCGGGGAAAAAGTAGCACGGCCCGGCATTCCTGCATATCGCCGGTTCTCGTAAAACGTCCGATACCGATCTTGTAATTTGACCGGACGACAAGCCGGGTTCATTAATATTTCTTTACAGTTGTCTTTTGATTAACTTAATGGCTTCCTACATATTTTAATCCCCGCGTTCTCTTATTTCATTGTCCAGTTCATTTATAATCCACGTCCATTTCTCAAATTCTACCAGGCGCGATTTGATCTTCGGCGTTTCTCGTTGTTTTTTCTCCCCCTCGAAATTCTCGCTTCTTTCCCTCGGTCGACCCCCCCCCCCTTCGCCCCTGCCTCCCGCCGTAATCGGAGCGTGGGCGTGGCCGTACGAAAGCTGGCCGGCGTGAGACGATGACTAGACCGGCCGATCCTTAAGCGGACAGGTAGACCGGCATCGATTTTTCGGCGAAAATCGAAAGTGAAAATCCGCTCGTGGGACGCGCGCTTGAGCGTTTTCACTCGAGCTACGTGCGTGCGTGCCTGCGATCCCGTTTTCGTCATTTAAAAACCATCGCTCCCACGACCACCCGTGTATCTCATCGAATGCAACATCACGTATCTCCTTTGCCGCGGCTTTTCGCGCCCTTTTTCCCTTCCCCCGTCCCTTCGGCCGCCCCTTAATTGCGCGGTGAAAAGTAATGCACAGCGATGATTGTTTTTATACAATGTTATTGTACTGGGGGGGCTCGCGCCCGGGATAACGGCTTGTTCTGTTTACAGACATTAAATTTGAACGCAAAACCGGCACCGCGATATCGCGCGAGTCGAGTACATAACGGCGGGCGGGGCGCAAGAAAAATGGCCCTTTCCCGAGCACTTCAATGTTCCCTGATTGAATAACAAGCGCGCATAATTAACGCTTCAATTGAATAAATAGCCAACTCGTCTAGCAACTTTTTCGGTTTTAAGCGAAAGGAGCTTAATTGGACTTAGTTTTCCGTGCGCGAGTGTTGATTTAGATTTGAGAATTATGTACACGGGAAGTTTAATTAGCGTGAAATAATAAGGCCGGCGAGTTCGTTTGTCAGCGAGTGAAAGAATCTTAATCATTCGGAGAGAGAGGAGTCAGTTGCAGTTGTCGGGCGTAAAAAGAGGGCCAAGTTTTGAAGAAAAAGTGTTGAATCATTGCGAAGTGATTTGATGAAAACGCGATGTTTATGGGTGTTTTTAACGTCGGATGTATTGACGGAGGTAATGTCGCACTGTTTATAGTTCAGTCCTTTTTATTGTAGGAAAGCACAATGTGATGATTATAAAAAGATGGATGGGCACGAAATAGCATGCTATTGAAAAAGACGGAAGATTCTTATATAATAAACGTCTTGTGAAACAGTTGGGAACATTGAAAGAAATATCATTTCAGATTGTAAATTTTACAATTTATGTGTAGATATTATTATACTGTTCCAACAGAGCATTTACTTGTTTCGATATGAATTTTGTTATTAACAAGGAATTTGATCGATTAACAATTTTTTCACACTGGGAATAGATTTCTTTCCATAGAATTAATCTTTTTTGCAAATGTTTATATATTTCATTTTATATTTGTTTCAATATTTTGACAATTAGTTGTATATTCTGTTTTCTTAATATTATAAAAAACCTCCAAACAGATCTAAGAAAAGCAGCAAAATTTGTGAGTAATATGCAACGACACATTTAACTCGTTTCGTACCAAAGACTTTTTAACTTTTTTAACGAAAACATTTAAACTTCTTTCTATACATCCTTTCGTACATTTTCATCCTCAAAAGACGAAACGTACTTTATGCTCTTTCATAACACTTTTCAGGTTATATCGTTAATGCTGTCCGATTCCCGTCAAACAGTAAATTGTAGAATGTTATTTTCCGCAGTGTAATTATCACTGTTGCCGGTTGAGAAACCGGAATTCGAAATCGTCCACTTTTTGCGATTAACGTAGCCATGAAAACATTCGGCGGATTTAGTCCGCTCATCGGAAATAACGTTGAATGTCACGACCGAACATGGGATTCCATTGAATAGTTTCTAATTATGTTTGTAAGTGTGCACAATCGATCATTGAGATTACGTGTAGTCAACACCGCATGCAAAATTACGCACAACTGTAATCACAAGGTACACCGTGACTATTGTTTAACATTGGCTCAACAGCAGTAATCATTTTGATCTGCGCCGAAACTGTCGTCTGTTTCTCAATTTTCGTTATACCCCGATAATAATGCACGCGTATTAATCAGCCGCGCGTATTCGCGGAAAGATTAAAATTTCAATATTTTATGCGACATAGCATCGGAGCGATCGAATGCACCACTGAATCATTGAAATTGAATATCAAACGGAAGCGCGGTGTTCGTAAACTGTTAACGTAAAGAAAGTTGAATTTCAATAAGTTTGGAGGAAAAACGGTCGCCGAGATTCGCCCGAGTGACGCGATGCTTTCGAATATGTAAAAATCTCGCGGCTTACATTAATAAGGACGAATTTCAATAACGCAATTTATTACGGCGCGCATCGCCGTAAAGCCACGATGTTTACGGTCCGTCGGCTAATAAACAATTTGTCAGTGGAAAGCGGTGTTAGCCGTACGGTTTTAGAAATTTCGTTTATTAGAAATTTCGATTACACGCCACGTCGTGGATGTATGAAATAAAGTCGCTTAATATCGTAATTTACATGGCAAACACTTGTCAGCTAATGCAATTTAAAGCTTACTTGTCTTCCAGCTGCAATGCACAAGCATCGCGGCACATTGTGCCGGTTAATAAGTTACCGCGAAAGTATTCGAAATCGCTCGTGCTTTCGGGTAATTAACCGTTACCTTATCGATGTATTTAATATAAATTCTGTACATAACTTTGAATTATTTTCTGCATAATTAAACTTAAACCGAGCACCGTGTACGTTAATATCAAGTCTCGCTATCTTGGGCAAACAATTCATGTCTTTTTTCCCTCAATTTGCGGTCGCTGACAAAACACACGAGCCCGCAACTTCCTTAATCCTTTTTTCTACGAATTGTCTCAATTTCTCTATTAATTTTCTGAAATGGAACCTTGAAAGTAACAGCCGACGAGTGCGCGTAATACTTTTATATTTCATTCCGCAAAGTACAAGAAACGCCGAGCCCTTTTTGCCCCGGCATTTTCCTCGGAGCATGAAATAAACAGTTGGCAACAATGGTCGGTCGCTGATCGACTGCAACGGACGTGGGGTTTTTAGGCGCGTATGCTGCCTCGAGCGAAAGGATTGAAACCTGGAGGGTTGAAGTGCTACGGTTACCGTTGCGAATAGGTTTAGAAGCGGCTGAAATTTCGGTCGGGGGAAAACCATCCGAAACGTAACATGAGTCGCGGCCCGACAATAAACAGAAACGCGGCCGGGACAAATTGTCACGGCGCGAAGACAAACGAGAATTTAATTTCACCGAAAATATTACTTCACGAGCAATAAACCGGCAATTAATTTTTATAAATCACCGAAGCGTGCGCCGCTTCGACGAAACACCGCGACCATTATCACGGCGCATTAACGATCGCAGCGACCGCGAAGCTGATTATTAATAAATTTTCAGCCGCCGCTGTTGCGATGAAAACCCGAACTTTCATTTCATTAAATCGATACACAAAATGGTCCGTTTAATCAGCAAATAGCCCGCCGTTGGGCGCCACTTTTGTACCAGCCGAATCCTCGTTTCACGGTTTGTCTCGGAGCAAGTTGTTTCAAGAATTCACGGCGAATCTTTTCGGGGGCATTAATATATCATACTGCGGGCACCGCGTGACACAGGCCGGAATGGCTGAAACTAAACTGTTATGTAAGTTTGAAGCCGGCGATCGTCGCGGTTAGTAGAAGGAGTTCCTTCGGTTAATATAAAGATGCGAGCGCGCGAGCGATATCATTCATCGTAAAAGCATGGAGAATGAAAAGTAATGGTCACCTAATAAACACTTTCGGAACACCCACGACCAAATACAATCGATCCGACTGGATTAACGCGCAGCCCCGGCGTGTATTCTCGCGCGGCCGCTGCAAAAATATGTATTTGAAATTCAACTCGAGCGGAGAGCCGGGCTGACGGCTTTTTCCGACCAACAAAAATTGTGTTACGCCGTGTTGTCACTAAGCTTAATTTGCATTTGAATAGCGGATAACAACACAAGTATATTACCCAAGCAGCTTCTCCCCTTTCTAAATCCTGATTGACATTACGGTAATAATGTGTTTGTTTGCGCTAAACGAATTAGCATTTCATTGTTCAATTAAAACGAGATTGTAAAACCCCGTTGAATTTCGCGGGCCGCGTTGCGCGGACAATTTCCAGCCGACGCTTCGGGCCGACCTGACGAGGCCGCGCGGCCTTTCGGGCCGTCGTAAATATGAAATTAATAACAAACGAGCCGGGCGTCCAAGCGATTCCAATGTATTGCGTTTCGTTCGTGGGAACCACGTAACCGCGTTCCGAATAATTTCGGGTCCCAGACACGACAGCTTGCAGGCGGAGACAAATATCATGGCTGGATTCGGGGAAAAAATGAATATTTTCCCCCGTTCTCGTCGTGGCCGCGACGGTATTATCGGGTTATTTGTGTTGCTTCCTTGTCGCCCGCACAACAGCTTTTGTAATAATAGTAAATTGTGTTTAAGGCAAGGTGAATTGTAGATCGTGAAAAATAAATTCGCCCCACTTTTCCACCGGGCATAATATTCTTTGTCTATTGGGATAAAGGCGAGCAAAGAAATGGCCCAGTAAATGTTTTTGAATAACTGACGCAAGATACGTTAAATGTATAATTTTGAATTTGAAAACATTTTACACGCCTCTCGTACGTCCAACGGGAATAAATCCGAGTGTAAATCGGCCTCGAAAAACAGTGTTTTAATGTGAACGTGAAGCATTTCGTAAATGCAAATTAAAGTAAATAAATACCCAGGCTTTAACCTTAAACGAAAGCGTAGCATTGCGTTAATATCACATCACGCCCGAGATTTATCTTTGAAGTAGAGCATTTTGAGTCGTGGCATTTCATTAATTAAATTTCAACGGACCAGAAAGACTGAAACAAAAGTTTGGATTCTTTTCGCCGAACAATCTAAAACGGAAAGTTTAAAAAAATTTTCATCCGTGGCAATTGAAATACTCCATTCTCATTTTACTTTCCGCACTTTCCAGCCTCATTTCAAGGGCTTTATGTAATCTTTCCTGTTCTTCCGCATTTGTTACATTATCTCGGCTTGATCTGCTTAAGAAGTAAGTGTGTTTCTCTTGGCAGCCGACTACATTTCTTTTCGCCGGGGCGTCACCTTTCCGATATTTTCCTTTCGAAATTAATTTGGTTCGAAAACCAACAGCTTCGGGCGCAAACGGGCATCCAGATGCGCCTCGTCGGGCCTCCAATGTTCGCTCGAACCGCGCGTGTTTATCCAATAGAAATAAAAATTGACGTCTCGAAATTGATGAGTTTAAAAAAAACACACACGTCCGAGCGCGCGCCATACTTTTGAACACTTGTAGCTGCTTTATATACACTTCTCGACAAGCTTTTTCCGCAACCATTCAATTATTTTAGATAACGCGAAATCGCTTCGACCACGCGGCACACATACAGCGCTACGCGAAAATATCAAATCATCGTAAAGATTTTAGCGCGGTCGGGGATGTATAAAATTTTGAATACAAATCGTCGTCGAATCAATTTCGCGAGTTTCCGAGACCCATGCAAGTAACGAATGCTCGCTTTGAATCATTCCATTGTACTTACGATAAAAATGTTGGCTGAAATGCTGCAAAATTAAGCGAATTACAATAGAACGGAACCGATTCCGACTTCCCCGAGCAAAAGTACGGGAATATGAATAATCAGAAAACGTATAAGATGGGGCGCGTATATTTAACGGCGGAGAAGGACAGTGTATAATGTGACTCACTTCGGGGATACCGAACGACCTAAAAGTTTTTTACTCCGGTCTCCTTCGTGAAATCGTTTTATTCAAAAGCATTCGAACATTTATAAACATCGTCGTATTTCCGCACGTAATTCCGGCATATTTATTTCCACGTTTACGAAGAACCAGACACACCTATCAAATTTGCATTTACAAAATACGACAGCAACGAAAAAAAAGGGGATAAATACCAAAACAGGCAGTTATAACATACAGACGATGCTCCGACATCGTTGTCGTGCATTTTTAAAAAATATCTCCCAAAAGTTTAAGCGCCCTTACCCACGTCATACGTCATTATGCATTTTTCGTTATTGCAAGCTGCCTATATATTTCATTTTTATTACATTAAGCGCATTACCCCGAACGCGCTTGCACGGAAATTGCTTGAAAAATGCAACGGATCGCGTGCATTCGATTAAATTATTGATCAACCGCGGCATTACTTTTCAGCGAAACATCCAGCCGTTACGCGACCGGCCGAATTGAATGCGGAACGACATGGCGAATTATTAGCGATAGTTTAAATAGTTAACCGTCGAAATAACCGCAAGTTTATCGATTTAAAGTCCGTCAATAAGCGCGCGGGTAATAATAAAAGCGATCGCGTAAAATTGCGCGATTGTTTTGTACGCGAACGAGTGGCTGGCCGTGCGAGCCCACGGATGAATGAATGAACGAACGAACGAATGAAGAGGGTGGCTGGCTGCCGTTGATGTATTTTGAGTTTTGAATCGCGCTTTATGACGGCGGGATGAAAAATGTCAGGACGCGGGATTGACAAGACACGAGTCCGAATGAAAACTCGCTTACAGGAGAGCAGGCAGTCAGTCATACGGTAGACGACATCTCGAAAGTAGTTCTTCACTAATGCGTGACGCGGAACGAACCTCGGAGAAACTCAAATGCCGAGCTCGCGTTTAAGGTTTAAATTCGTTAAGAGGAGTCGTAATGAAGTTGCGGCAAACTTTGCGCGTATATTCGCGTCGCCGAGCCGTCCTCTTTACTTTCCCGCGCTGCGATTCTTATTAATTCTTGTGTTCCCTCGTTACTCGCAACCGCTCTACCCCACCCCCGCAGGCATTTGTTTTGCCAAATGTAATTTAAGGTTATGATATAATTGCGCGGAAACAACGGCGACCTCTAGTCACGAGTCTCGCCAAACATTCGAGATTGCTTTTCGGTTGCACGCTCGGTTTGCTTCCTTTTAATTCGCACAATTTACATTTCCGCCTCGCCCCCGCATCGGCCATTAATTACGCGTTTTCTCCGTCTTACCGTGTCACTTTGCTACAATTATGAGGCAAGATTTGCGGCCTCGAACGGTAAACAGTTGCTTGGCATCGCAATCGGCGGAGGATTGGTTGTTTGTGAATAAAAATCAAGTCGTGGAAATGTTGCTCCGAGCTCGGAAGGCAGCACCAGTGGGTCAATAAAGGTTGCTAATTGCTCACAGTCATGAGCTAATTAGTTCAGAAAAATAACAAGGCGAACAAGCGGCAGTGCAGAAATAAAACACCTGAAGAATTGTTAAGATCACATTTATTCTCGATCTTTAATTCGTCTTTGAAATTCAAGGTTTTTTTTTTCAAGACAACGTCTCTCATTAAATGCATTGCGCCGAAAAACGATAAAAAAGATCGTATCTACCAGCGAATAATCTGAAACGTTGATCTGGCGGCATTAATATTCTTCGGCTGTATTTGTTCCTGGAGAAATAAATAAATAACTACCGCGGCCGAGATACATATTTCCGCGGCGCAAACCCGTCCGTCCGAAAGCACCAACGAGATTTTTGCGGGAGGAAAAAGAATTGCCTCCGAAGCGAGGTGACTTAGAAGTTTAGTTTATTTTCGGGCTTCCTTTATGATTCATAACGTAGAGCGTGGCCCTCGGCCTTTTCTATCGCCCGAGATATTTTCGGCACGTGAGAAGTGTTTCTCGAGTTGAAATCGTTAATTGAACGTCTTTGCTCATGCATAGCGTGTTGTTCCACTCGAGATTAGGAAGCAGTGCTTGCAGTAGGCGTTATTAGACGCCGAGATAGGACGCTCTGTCATACCAATCTCATCCGGGATGAATAAAGATTTTCTGAATTGAGTTACCTCATTAAGCGTGATAGTCGAGTGCGCCACGACTACCAAATTTGATCGCTGATTAACTTTTTTACCGCCGAGTCCGGAATTACGATATTTTCTTCATCTGCGAAAACACTTACATAAAGTTTACGTTGAAGTATGAGACGGAAGTTCAGAAACAGTTACACATTTTCGAGAGAACAGTGATAATGCGATGACGTGAAAAGAATCGAAAGATGGTAGCACTTTCTTTAAATTATTTGAAACGGAAAAAAGCGAATGTAAGGAGATTGGCTAAAAAAAAAAAAGAAAAAGAAAAGAAAAGAAAATGCTGCGGCAGCAATAAGTATAGATGATCTAGATACTTTTCACTGTCCTCGTGAAGTTAAGTTAAAGCGGCTACTACATTCTTTTTTGGAAATTTTTCCTGATATTTATTAAAATAATAACTGCATAAAAAGAACAACGTTTTCTTTACGTTCTTATTCTTAAATACTTTGATACGCTTTATTTCATTTCTTATTTCATTCCTCATTAATTTATAAAAATAAAAGTTATTTATGTGTATTTACAAAATTTTATTTGTCAAAACCAGAAACTTTTTTTTTACTGTAAATAACTAATAAAATGATTGAAGAGTTCGCGATTTCTTTGTTCTCAGCGTACGATTAAGCGCTGCACTATTTTCACAGCGAAGTATATTCAGACAAAAAAAAGTTAAAACTTTTTAAGCTTGTTTTTTTTAAATCTCTTTGTCGTATCTTATGGTAATATTTACACGAGTCTCCAGTCGTAGGAAAATTCATCGAAAGAGACGGAAAATGTGTTACGGAGTCGAACGTCGGTAATTGGCTAAAGAATTAACTGGTTGAAAACTATTATCGCTCGTTATGAAACGCGTTAAAATGTTCAGCGGTTAGTATACTACGAAGAAGGCACGCGGCCGATACTAAATAGATGCCGGCTTTGGCTTTCGGGTCGATAAAAAATTATTCACGAGAAACGCGGATTATTCTGATTTATAAAGGATGAATCGCTGGCATTGTGTTGCGGCCGCGGAATAATTTATTAACGCATAATGCTGTTTCGAAAAACGCGTAGACCCCCTCCCCCTCTCCCGCGCGCTGAAACTTTAAGGTTGGAATTTCAGAGTAAGCCAGCGGCCTGTAAGCCACTCTAAACTTGATTGTGATGCGCGCATGCGACGCACAAACAAGGCGCACGGAAGCTTAGCGTAGCTTAGCGTCGCCGGTTCTGGTCCCTGCGGCCGTATCTTGTTCCTTGCAATAGAAAGTTGACTTATGCTTTTAATCTCAATTTTATAATACACCGAGAAATTTCCGTTAACCATAAGGAATCACGATTGCTTAATTAAATTAATATATTCGTACGAGGCGCGCACGATTTGCATAATCAAACGTCGCGCGGATCAGCGTTAACGAACGTTCGACGGAGATCGAAAGGATATCGGCGAACTGTTGTCGTTTACGTGGCGAAATCGTCGCTCGGATGACCGTTATTTCATTTACGCGGTGCTTTCTGAATTTCGACCGGTCGCATCCGGGTTTTGTGCAATGAAATATATTTTATATTAAATTATAAAGACCGCGACCCAGTTCGCCGAGTAATAAACCTTCGCGGGACGTGCATACAATTTATTTATGGCGCGTGTATCTCCTCGGCGTATGTATCATTTTCAAAATCACCGTGCGAGAATATCTCGCGATTGCATAGCAAAGTGCATTTATTCTCAATAAACGGATCTTCCGAGTAACGTGATAGAATTCGCGATAAGAATAATTTATAGAATTGCCTTTATCAATCGCGTATTATCAGTGTAAATTGAACATTATGACGTACGCTGAGAAAAAGTAATAGCGGGAATTACCGTCTACGAAAAAAAGAGAGAAAAAAATGACAAATTCACGGCATTCTGAATTCGCGTCGCGTCCGTGGCGGAGAGCGAAAATAAGCGCTCGAAATAAAAACGTGTCCCAAGACGTGGCGCTGTAATATAATCGATGCACCGGCTCCTTAATTAATTTCAATTACGTCGGAAATAATAATGACTTTGGTCTGGTCGCTTGCTACGTAAAAGGCAGGATCGTGAAAAATTGATTCCGAATTGCCAAGGACTGACGAAAGAAATAGCGAAAAGTGCGGCATAATCGAATGGCGTTTTGTCGGCGGCAAATCCTCCGTCGCGAATTACGTAAGCGCGAGCCAGGGAGCTCGTTTATCATCGAGTTATGGTAATACAAATTTTGAGCGATGCGAATTGGGACAGTGCGTTTTTCGGTGGGAAAGAGCAACTCGGCAGTTGAATAGTTCACGTCGAAGCGTAATGGATGAAGCTTAATTGCGCGTTTCATTTGTCCCTAGATACTGAATGAGTAATAAGGCAATAAATTAAAAAGCGAAAACGTCACGTCCCATTTGCATGGCAATCGTCGGCGAAAGAAAAAGGGATTAATGGAAACGCGACGGCAGGCAGTGGGTATCTATAAATTATTCGCCTTGGCGAACAATTTCGCAAGCGAGCTTTCGTCAAGGAAATGAGTTACGAAGTCGACTCGGTATCATAACGGCTCCGCTGCTGTTGGCATCTTTGGAACACCATCTTTGACGATCGCATCTGCCTGTCTACGGTGGCATCGCCACCCCACTCAGCCCGTTTGACTGATTGAACCGGCCTGAGTTCGGAGTCAAGTGGAGCACAAAGGCAGCGGAGACGCCGCTGCACGAGATTTTCCGCATTCAAAGAAAGGACTGATCGCATTCTCCCCCCGTCTAGCTACTTCGTACTAATGACAATTATATTGCGCAACCTCTCAGCCGGAGCAATAATAAGGGCGTAATTGACTGTTCGTTATTATAAGTTTTCGCGTCGATTATGTCTCAGGCCGTGCAGTAATAATGAAGCGTAGCCGGGTACTGGAACAGCTAATTTAAAAAGTTAGTTAATGCAACGTTCGGCAAGCATCGGCACATTTCACCAACGATCTTCGAATCACTTCGTTTGATGTATAAGTGAGCATTCGTTAGCTTAGAAATTGCGCATTCGATTTGTTGAGCCGTGTAATCTAAATTATTGCCGATCGAGGATGGGAATGTTTAATTCTTGTTAGATTAAGTCTGATTAAATCACTAGCCGTAGTTGGACTTTGGAGAAAATTTCGAGAGTATTTAATCTTGTAGTTAATCGACTTTCGGTACGTTCGCCGACAAATCGTTTGCGCTGTTCGATGAAAAGGAGCAATTGATTGCAGACAGCGATGCGTAATAAGCTCTTCATTCTTCGAGAAGGACCGAAAGTACGTTTATTTATTTTAGTCCAACGATTTAGTTTCTACTCTATTTGTTTCTTCTAAATAAAGGATTAAAGTTCAAGTGGATATAAAAGAACACATCGATCCTCTATTCGACGAACAATTCGTTCAAGATTTCGAAAAGAACGATGGATTTCGTCTAAGAAAAAAGATACGTAAGCAACATTTTCAAACGCTCGCCGCGTGTATTTGTTCGAAAATTCGTATTCCCAGAAATGTATATCTACAAAAATACGAGACGTCGTTAAGATCCGCTTGATTTCCTTATTGATAGTTGAAGTGGAATGCGAATTTTTCCTAAAATAGCTTTCCAGTTCTAACGAGGTACTACGTTTTTTTCGCCGAATTGTCTGGTTTCGTGCAGTCTCCGTCAAACAGTATCAAACGCTGTAGAACCAATAACGCAGAGCTGCCATCTTTGACCGAATCATCCGTGGCGGAAGGTACGAAGACAATCGTAATATTAGAATTTGAAATTTAAAGGTCGTGTTCGGCGAACGGAGGAATGACGCCCGACATCGAACGCGCGTGGTGACTTTTGTTTCTGCGAATGAAGAATAAGAAAAAAGGAGGGGGGGGGGAGAAAGACGGTGGTCGAGTTTCCCGGGGCTGAACAAAGATTCGACGATCGTGGCACAAAGATCCCTTATTTTACCGAGGTAAACCACCACCTCGGCTGAATTCGGCTCCTAAAAGTCGACGTTAAAACTCGACTCGTGCAAAAGCTCCGTTCATCAGATCGAGTCTGTCGGCTCCGCGTTTCCGTCTAATTCTTGCTCCCTTGCCATTTGTTCCGCACTTTCGTCTTTCTTCCCTTCCGCTCGGAGCCCCAGCATCACTTTCCCATGGCAGTGCCTTTTTCGGAGTAATTTTCTTTCGCGCTTCCGATCCTCTATTTTTATTTCTCGCATTAAACGCGCCGTTTCTTTGCTATTTTACTTTACTCGCTATCATTATTTGAAATCTCGCTCGGTCCCGTAATCACTGCAGACGACGCCGGTCGCGCACAAAGCGGCCTCACGCATGGAGATAAACCCGAAACGAGAGGCCAAAGGAAGAGTGGCGCTGGGACAAATTGATACCGAACACCGGATGACCACTTCCAACTCTAGCAAACATCGTCTTAACCCTTTCATTCACCGGCATGTACGAACTGCGAATTGCGTACTGCTGAACAGACGCGCAGTAAAAAGTCGGACGATTTCAAGTCGAAATCAATTTTGAACGGTCAGATTATGGGATGAAAGGAGACTCGACGATTTAGCTGCAGCTAAATCCAAATTAACGTTTTATTAGCACCAACCAACGGCATCTTCGTAGCGACGTCTTTTGTGACGGGACAGAAATCCATCGATAAATCAATACACCTTTCGTGACGAATTTCGACCGAACCAATGCAAATATAGCGTAGCTTTGTATGGCCGGCATAAAATATCTCGTGACAAATTACGCGCACAAAAGGATTTCCCCAACAAAACCTTCCGTAAAAGTGTATCCTCAAAGATCACTTCGGTCTCTTTTTTTCACTGGCTACCGAGAATTTCTTTGCTACGTCCTCTAATCTGCTTGAAGTATTTTCAGATTAAGATGTGCTTTACGATTCGAGTTTAGACGCTCGCCAAATATTGGCCTGGGAACATTGACTGAACGCGACCCGAAAAAAGAATTAGTGCGAGCCCAACGACTGGACTGCGGAGTCTGGCTCAATTTTTATATTGGAAAGCAAATTGAAAAAAATTACGCGTAGACGAAGTTATTGAATGGATTTCAATATCTCTTTTTATGAAACGTTATGAAGTTTATATACAGTTACTTGTTATATATTTATAAGTAGATTCTTGATTTAACATCTGTCTCCGAGATAAACTAACATTCATTTCCCGAGGATCTGCGATCGCAAATATTACAGTATTATACGTCGTATTTCATTATTAGTACAACTTAAATACACAATACATTGAAAAATCGTAATACATATAATAAAAACGGCAACATACCTAGTATTATTAAAAAATATTTATAAAAACTTTACAACTTACGAACATTTCGTAACTCGAACAAACAATTATCTTAGTATTTGCACGGAAAATAAGTTATTAAAAATTTCCGGTACCTTCATCCAATTATAGCAATCATTGAACGAGATTTTATTTAGAAATTTACACCAAGCGAGTATTATATTGCTATTTTAGTTAAAAAAAAAAAGTCAACAAACGCGCTTCGGGTTCATTAAGTCCGGACCCTAATTTTTCTTCGGGTTATTGCGGTGTTTGTTGAGTTTCCATTTTGCAAATGGGGCACAATGAATTTTCGCAAAATAAACTTATTCGCGCAGGGTGTGTACAAAAGTAAAAGTTATATCCGTAGCCAGTAGGAAATGGCGAGCGAAAAAGGGCGACCGGTCTCTACAAGACTCCCTTAGCGACCTAAGGGACTGCTGACTCTTTATTTAATATCCCGGGGCTACCGGCATTAAAAGGGACGTATCTATTCCCGTACTTTAACTAACTTTATTCGGAAGACGTGCACTCACCGTCACTCTTTTTCTCACACTATTCACCGTACGCACAATACCCACTCCAACACTGTCGCCTATTACATGCATATGAATGCAAATAACATTATTAATACGTCGTATCGCGGTTCCCTCCATTGTATTTTGGCACGCAATCAAAATTCGTACTCGAATTTTCGAACGCCATTTCGTGAATGTGTCGCCGAAAAGCTCGGCAACTCAATGCCGCTGCGCATGATGTTTTAATTATATTTTATTGAATTTCGTGCATTCACGTCGAACGTGTTTACAATTTCACGAATATTACATTAAGTTATTAGTTTTTTCGCAAGTGCAATAACTATTTTATTCCCATGGCAAATTGAAGTCGTCATTGTTTTAGATTTGTTATTGTCTCGTTACAGTTTCATTAGTTATTGAAAAATGAAGTACTCGGCTCGAAGGGGACGCGTTCGTTTACGGAACGGGAAGGAAAAAATTTAATAAACAGTTTTTGTTCGAGCTTGCCGAGCAGACATCGCTTCCACGTTTTACATTTGATTTTACAGTCAATAGAGGCTCACTCGTGTCACTCTCAATCGCGTTAGCAATAAGAAACTATTATGCTCAACTATTTCCTTCATCAAGTGTTCAGGAAATACGAACTGGATAGGTACTACTCTGCACAATCTGTCGAGCGAACGTCTAACATGAAATTAAGTGCGCGTTATCGATTCAACAACCCTTGTTTATGAAATATTGCTGTTTAATTTTGACTGCGATTTAAATTTTGTTAGTTCGACTATGAAACGTGAGAGGGCGTCGTGATAAGGGCCTTTTTCCTTGTCAATTAGCCGCTTACGCGATGAATGCTGAATATGAAAATGTTTGTACACGAGTTTAACAACTTTTAATTTTACGATCTTGAAGCTGCTTTATCGTCCGCTTTAATGTTCTACTTCGAGGCAAATTATTTCGTTAACAATGTTTCTATAAAATGGGTAATTGCTCGGAATTAAAACGTAATTCTCAAGCAAGGAAGGCCTGAAAATTTAACGTAATTCATCGAATAAGAAACAATTATAATATTCGATGTTTATTGATAGCTCCAACGTTGGAACCGTAATTATCGGGCGCAATTTCACGTTTCATAATTTCTTTTTTACGTAACATTACGTAACGGAACTACGAGCCATTTTTCCACCCTTTGACACAGTAATTCGCGGAACGCGGCGCTTCGTTCGGATTGATGCAAATCAACGAATAATTCATTATCTAATAAAAAATGTAGATAAAACGCTGACGCGCGAGCGGCGAAAAAATTTTCCTCGCGTTTAATTGCCTCGCGTTCTTTTCAAACGTATGTAAAAAATGTTAACCAACCGTAGCGACGCGTTTACGGATTCAAAAGCGGATGTGTTTTCCAAGCCACCATCGCCTAGCGACCGTGAAAATGAAAAATTTAATTATCGGCGTCGAATTCATTTCCGTCGAATATTACTCCAGCGCAATAAGTCAAGCGCTGAAATAAAATGCGCGGCGGTTGATTTTCGTCGAGGATGTCACTGGCTCTCGCTATCGCGTTTGTTCATCTCCAATAATATTCCACGGCGAACAATGCGCAAATTATATGATGCGCGCAACATATAATTAAATATCTTAAAAACGTGGACGCACGCAATCGGCGCCCATTGTGCTTATTAAATTGATTCTCAGACCGTTCGAGAGGTCGACCTCGGGTCAGGAGCCTTTTGTAAATAATTGTATTAACAACCACGTCGCATCACTTCATTTGATCGCTCGTCCGTTAGCGCGAGCAATTAATTCATTATATCAATCACGCACTTAATTAACGTGAAATTCTTCGAGTGACGCGCCTGCGCAGATTTTGACATGAAAGTAGCATTATGTTTGACAATGAAAGCCTGCATTTCCTCCTTAATGGTCGTCGAGTAGGCTTCTCGCGTTCAATACAGTCAAAGACGAAATTGCCGTGCGTCGCACGAGGAACCGGTACGTTGTAAAGAAAAAAAAAAAAAAAAAAAGCCCGGGGAAATGTATGCCGGATTCGATCAGGCCTGAAAATAGACGCTCGCAAATTTCTGCTTTGTTCGCGTTGTTCGGAACGCAACCTGAGGAAATGAGAATTTCACGCACCTCGAAACAGCGGCGAATGGAAGCCGGGGCCTTGTTAAGGCCACGAAATCGAAGTCCGTTTGCATTTTTATCACCGCGCTCGGCTTCGCGCACACTGAAAGATCGTTGGCCGCGCGATCGTATCTGGTCAAAACAATGTTTAGATCGAATCGAGGCGATTTCAAAATGACGCGATTAAACGAACGATCCGGGACCGGGCTGTGGAAAGTCCACTTTCAAGTCGGCGGAGTAAATTTACGAAACGTTGTAATGCACACAAAGAGTTCAATTGGTTCAATATTAAATTTTGACGGCGATGGAGATAAAAAGGTTGGGAGTGTTATCGATTGGAATAAGAATGCAAAATTCGTGGGATTTGAATGAAATGAAATTAAATGGTGAATGAAATAGACAGGTGTGCTTTGTTGAATCGAATCGAGTTTTATCAGAGGCCGAGCCGAGCTTGGCCGAATCGGGTTTGGAAGGATGCGAGAAGAAGGCTTGGCGTTCGGGACTCGATCTGCGAGTTGTGAAAGAACGAAAGATGAAAAGAACGACTGCAGATGCAGCACGTATCTGACCTTCGACCTGCGGTTTGCAGACTCCTTGCTATTCCCTATCTTCATGTTCGCTTTCTTGCTACGGCAACGATATACCCACAAACTCGCTTTTAAGCTAGCTTCAGGTGCGCGTTTCTTCGATCGTTCGACATTACTTTTATCTAATCTTATTGGACGCAATCCTATACATATAATTATGCGCGCGCTTGCGTTTCTTGTTACTTTATTGTACGCGCGTCCAACGTTTTTAGCGACGTTAATGTAAATTATTATATAACTATATTAAAGTGGGAACACGAAACCTTCCCTACGAAGCATAGTGGTACTCAACTAACTCCATCATAGTTGCGCTCAAATGCGTCATTTAAACCGACCAAAGGTGTTCAACACCCCTGCTATTCGAAATATATCCCACGTTGTTGCTTACCCCAGGCTTGGCCAATTCGGGGGTGAGTAAGGAGCTTGCCCACTTATGCCA